>JAMJFZ010003035.1:3512500-3522500 GCA_026225945.1 Cricetomys ansorgei
TGGCCTGAGCTCCCTGTGTAGACCAGGTCAGCTCACTCGCAGAGACCAGCCTGCCTGCGGCTTTGAGCCACTATAAAACCCATAATAGTGCCGACCTCCATGGTGACCTACTGGGGTCACCGGTTACGAGGTATAGTGTTGTGAGGTGTTCAGCCTGGTTCCTCAGAAGTAGTTTTCCCCACACCACCCCTCCCTCCGTGTCCTCCCGCCTCCAGGTCCAGAGTGCTGGGGTCACAGCCCGCGCTACCACGCCTGCCTTAGGAAGACGAACCCAGGACTCTGTGCGTGTTAGGCACTGACTCTACCAACTGAGCAGCATCCTGGACACTGGAGTAAACAGAGAGAAGGAGCAGGGCAGGGCAGGGCAGGTGGACCTCTGTGAGTTCGAGGCCAGCCAGGTCTACATAGTGAGTTCCAGGACGGCCAGAGCTACAAAAGGAGACCTTGTTTCAAACAATAACAACAAAATAAAAATAAAAACTCAAACCACTCCACTCTCCCACACTCCCCCCCCAAAAAAAAGCAAAAATAAATAAAATAAAATAAAATCCAGGGGCCTGAGTTATAAATAAATAAAATAAATAAATAAATAAATACGTCCAGGACTCAAGGTAGAGAGGAAGAACTACCTCCCAGGTGTCCTCTGGTCTCCGTGGCGCTGTGGGACATGTACACGCACACACAGGTAAACACATTTAGGGGGTGATTTGGAGACCTAGTGCAGTGGAAACTTCTGGAATCTACTGAAGGAGACCCTGGCGAGGACCCATAGTACTGGAGGGCAGGGAGCCTGAACAGACCATCTCCTATAAACAGACAAGGTTTCCAGTGGTGGGACTGGGACACCGTTCCAGCCATGAAACCTCTGACCTATAACCTAGCCTGCCTGCAGGGTCTGCTGGGACAATGGAAGGGCAGAGTCCACACCAAAGGAGGGGGCCTTGCCTGTTAGTGCAGGGTTAGCTGGAAGCCAGAGACCGGACAGCGGAGGTGATGACTAATGAGTCTGCTTTGCTCATAGATCGGTGACTAGTCCCAGCATCCCCAGAAAGGCTTCCTCTGTCAGCTGATGGGAGCAGAGGCAGAGGACCAAGGCTAAACATGGGGCTCAGGGAACCCCCAGGAAGAGGGGGAGGAGGGATTGCAGGTTTCCAGAGGGCCGAGGACACCAGGAGAACAAGCCCTGTGCAGTCAGCTGACCAGCACTCTTAGGGGCTCACAGAGCCCGGAGCAGCAGATTCGGAGCCTGCAGGGTCCTCTGCATATAATTTATCATGTCCAGCCTGGTGTTCTTGTAAACCCCTAAATGTTGGGGTGGGGGGGCGGTCTCTGACCCTTTCACCTGTCCGTGGGATCCTTTTCCTCCTGCTGGGCCGCCTTATTCAGCCTTGATGTAGGAGCTGGTTCTGGCCTTGTGCCATTTTGTTATGCCCTGGTAACCCCAGGAGGCCTGTTCTTTTCTGAGGGGAAGTGGGGTCGGTATTGGGGAGGGGAGAAAATTGGGGGAGCTGGGAGAGAGGAAGGGAGGGAGGGGAGGAGGGTAGTCGGGGAGTCTGGATATATTTGTGAGAGAAGATTAATAATAATAATAATAATAATAATAGGAAGAAGAAGAAGGAAGGAGGAGGAGGAGGAGGAGGAGGAGAAGGAGAAGAAGAAGAAGAAGAAGAAGAAGAAGAAGAAGAAGAAGAAGAAGAAGAAGAAGAAGAAGAAGAAGAAGAAGGAATTTAAAGAAAGGAATGAACAGCCCAGAGTGGTGGTTCATGCCTTTAATCTCAATACTTGAGAGGCAGAGGCACATGGCGCTCTGTAAATCCCAGGCCAGCCTGGGTTACATAGTGAGGCCCTGTCTCAAAAAGGTAAGAGGAAAAAAATTCCAGCTTTAATCCACGAATGCAAAAGAGGGTGTTTCCGTGGGGAGCAGCCACGCTGGTGACAGGAAGGAACACTTCATATGGAGTATCCCAACCAGCTCAACTTAGTTAAGTTGGGGTCCCCAACCCCAAGGACGGAGTCAGTCCCTTAGCCGTGGCCAGGAACCAGCAATCGATGACTGGTGATAAGAACAGTAAACAAACAAACAAACAAATCCTCTTTCTTTCCTCTCTCTTTCTCTCTCTCTCCCCCTCCCTCCCTCTCTCTCTCCTCTCTCTCTCTCTTTTTTTTTTTTTTTTTTTTGCTTTTTGGAGACAGGGTTTCTCTGTTGTAACTCTGGCTGTCTTAGAACTCACTCTGTAGACCAGGCTGGCCTCGAACTCCCAGAGATCCACCTGCCTCTGCCTCCCAGTGCTGGGATTAGAGGCGTGCAGCACCACCACCGCCCAACTCAGTTGATATTCTTTAAAAATATTTTTAGTTTCATTTATTTCACTTCACGCATGTGAGTGTTTTGCCCACGTTTAGGTCTGTGCGCCACTGTGTGCCTGATGCCCTCGGGAGTCAGAAGAGGGCGTCAGATCCCCTGGGACTGCAGTTCCAGAGGGTTGTGAGCTGCCCTGTGGGCACTGGGGGCTGAGCCGGTGCCCTCTGCAAGAGCAGCCAGTGCTCTTAACCGCTGAGCCATCTCTCCGGTCTCCAGGATGGTAGTCTTAAAGGTAAAGATGGTTCAATAAGACTCCTTGGTTTTCCATTTTGAGACAGGGTCTATTGTAGGCCTAGGATGACCTTGAGTTCTGGATCCTCCTGCCTCTATCTCCTACTTGGCCAAGGCAGTTTAATTTAAAAAAAAAAAAAATTCTGACAGGGTAAGGTGTAGCTCTGTGGAAGACATTCAGCATGCTGGAGGCCTTGACTTTAATCCCAGCCCCTCCCACAATTACTGTAATGACAGTTTCAAGAATCTGAATAACGGCCAGGCCCAGCGCCTCACACCTGGAATCTTAGCACCCGGAGAGACTAAGGCAGAAAGGTTGCCACGATTTTTAAGCCAGTCTGGGCTACAGAGTGAGCTCCTGTCTCAAAGCCCCTCTTGGCTGGAGAGAGAGCTCAGCAGATAAGAGCACTTGCTGCCGGTGCAGAGGACCCAGATTGGACGCCCAGCACCAACGTGGCAACGCACAACCTCCAGCAACTCCCTTTCCGGAGGATCTGTCTCCCTCTGCTGGCCTTTGTAGGTAGTGCATGCACATGCTGCAGTTGAATGCACACAGGCAAAAACGTACATATAGAGTAAAAATAAACCTTCGAGAGACCAGGATTATCAAAGTGCTGCCCCTGGTATGGTTTTGAATTTCCAGAAACTTCACATTCTCAGCAAATACCGACTTTTAGAAGTGGCATTTCTATCCGTTGAGGAGCGGTCCCCACAAAGATGGGAAAACAAGGGGCTCTCCTGGGAGCTGGTCTTCCCATGCTGCAGCGCACTTACTGACTGGCAGCCATTGAGACCCGCAGGGAGTTCACAAAAGCCAGCCACTCCTGTGGCCTCGCTCCCAGGGACATGCCCATGCTCCCTGGCTGACTGCAAGGTAGCCACGGACCAGCCAGACCCGAAAGATACCATCTTCGGCAAATGAAGAAAGGCTCAGCCAATAAACCGGGTGGTCACTGTGTTTTGTTTGGTTGTTTGGTTTTTGTTTTCTTTTGTTCCGTTTTGTTTTGTTCTTTTTCAACTTGATACAAGCTAGAGTCGTTCCTGAAAGGGGACTCTCGGGTGAAAATGTTTCCACAAGCTTGCCCTTCAAGCAGGTCCTGATGATAGGTGGAGGAGACCTAGCCTATGTGGTGGTGCCACTGGCTTGCTCAGCTGTTTTCTTATACCACCCAAGAGCAAGCCAGTAAGCAGCACGCCTCCACGGCCTCTGCATCAGCTCCTGCCTCCCGGCTCCTGCCTGCCTTCTCGCAAAGATGGAAGTGTAAGAGAGGTAAACCCTTTTCCTTCCCAAGTTGCTTTTGGTCCTGGTGTCTCATCACAGCAACAGAAGGCCTATCTAAGACGGAGAGGAAGCGTCCTGTAGATCTTGACAGGATCCTCTTCCAGGAAGCATAAGGAGGGACCACAGCCATTCTCTTCTGAGAGGACAGGCTCAGGGCCACCAGAGCTGTTGCTGCACTCCTGTGGGGGAGGAGCCTGGAGGCAGCCAGGCCTGGGGAGCTCAGCTCCCAGGGGACTTGGTGGGCCAGCAGTTCCAGGAAGGGCTTGAGAGCTGGTTCTGAGAATTCCACGAACATTTGGGGAGGTTTCTGAGAGCCCCACTGTCCACCACCCAAGCCTCACCATGATTTGTAAACATCTACAGTGCCCTGCACAAGTGGGGGTAGAGCACGAAGAGGACACGCTACAGTACCAGAGGTCACCCTTAGTTACTCTTTACCTTGTTTTCGGAGGTAGGGTCTCTCACAAAACCTGAAACTGGCTGCTTTCGGTTAGACTGTTTGTCTCACAAGTTCCAGGAACACACGCACGCGCACACCACACACACATACACGCCAGTGCTGGGGTTAAAGGTTGATGTCTGCCCAGCCCTTATGTGAGAGCTGGGGAGCAAACTCAGCTTCTCATGCTTGCATAGCAAACCCATCTCTCTAAGCTTTGATACGGGGTCTTGCTGTGTAGCCTTGATTGGCCTGGAACTCACTGTGTAGACCAGGTTTGCCTTGAACTCACAGAGATCCACTTCTGCTTCCTGCTCAGTCTCCAGAAGGATCTCGGATCCCAGAGCCTCCCTCCAGACTCCCAGCATGCCTACGCGGGGATCACATGGACAGCAGGAGTTTTCTTTTCTGCTTCTTTGTTTGTCTATCTGGACAATACTTAGCTAAGCGGCTCAGGCTGACCTGGAACTCCCTGTCTTCCTGCGTCCTCCTGAGTGCTGGGATTGCAGGTGTGGCCCACCACACCCAGTTTTGGTCAGCTTTCTCTGGCACTCAAGTATGAGGTTGGGGGGGGGGTGTCTGCGTTCTCTTATATCCCTCGTGGTGGTTTACATGAGAAACACCCTCAATACTCTCGAGTGGTTCCCCCCCAACACCCGTCCTGTCCCCCCTCCTTTTAGTGGCACCGCTTGGGGGAGGCATTAGGGGTGTGGCCCTGTGGGAGGGAGTGTGTGATGTCTATTCTTAGTCAACTTGACTATGCAGAATTAACTAAAAAACCCAAGATGCTGGGCACACCTGTGAGGGAGGGGTTCTTAGTTGATTGAATCTTCTGCGGTAGGAAACCCACTTAAACCCGACCACTTGAGGAGAGAAGACCCACCCTAACCTGGGCCATACCCTCTGGTGGCAGCCTACATGAAGCTCAGGAAGGAAGGAAACACTTACCTGTTTGGTTCTTACCCTTGCTGGTGGGTCCGTTCCTTCACTGGAGTTAGAGTCGACTTCTTCGGGATTCTGACGCGCACTGAAGACTAGGTGAGACATCGGCCTCACGGGCTGAACAACTGCTGGATTCTCGGACTTTCTGTTGGGAGCCAGCCGGCGTTGGACTATCTGGACCACAGCCTGTAAATCTCTCTAATAAACCCCTTTGTGTGTAGACAGATTCAGTCCATCAGTTCTGCTCCTCTGAGGAGCCCTGACTACTTCAGAGAGTGTCGGAAGATGTGGGCTTTGAGAGTTTAAAGGTTTAAAGACTGAGTTTAAAGACTCAAGCCATTTCTAGTTTCCTCTGTTTCATGCTTGCAGGTTAAGATGTGAGCCCTCAACCTGTCAGGGGTGGTGCACGCCTTTAATCCCAGCATTCAGGAGGCAGTGGCAGGTGGATCTCTCTGAGTTAGAGCCCCAGCCTGGTCTACAGAGTGAGTTCCAGGACAGCCAGAGTCACAACAGAGAAACCTTGTCTCCAAAAAGCAATATATATGCACATATATTTTTTTCGAGCCGGCTTCCTGCTCCTGCTGCCACGCCTTCTTGCTAGCCCTGGAATTCCAACCCTCTGGACCCATGAGCCCAAATCAACTCTTCCTTCTATAAGTTGCCTGGATCTTGGTGTGTTATCACAATGATAGAAAAGTCACTAATATACCCTATTACCTAAGGGACGGCCTACACAGAGGGAGTGCCAGCCAGTGTTTGTGGAATGAGCTCGCGGCTCTCCCCAGTGAGAACACACACTCCTTCTCTACCTGTGAGCCCTTCATGCTATTCAGAGCTGTGAGGCAGAGCCAGAAAGGTTCTGGCTACTTCAAGAAAAGGGGAGTAACTTGGGGCCTTTACGTGAATGAAACTGTTTGGAAGAGCTGAGAGGCAGATGTCAGGCGGATACACGGTCAGGCCCTCGTAGCCATGATCTAGTTCAGAGGACGGAAGGCATATTGCTGCCACCGTGAAGTAGAGCCGGTGACTAACCGGTGGCACTCCCGGTGGGGCTGCCACAGAGTCTTTAGCCACAACTTGCTGACCAGGATAAGTTATCGCACCCATCCCCCACCAGCTTTTAGTTGGCCTTCTTGGATTCTGGAGACAGCACATTCCTCACTTGGGCGTGTTACTCCGGCCCATTTACCAAGTGACCTGGAAAGCTGCTAGCTTTAATTTAATTAGGACCTGGGACAGGAGAAGGCTCTTCCACACGGCCAGGCTGCTGTGCAGGCTGCTCTACCACTTGGACCATGTGATCCAGCAGACCTCACGGTACTTGAGAGGTCTGTGCAGATAGGGACGCTGTTTGGAGCCTCTGGCCGGAGCCTGCAGGTGAATCACAGAGATTAGATTTGGGAGCAAAACTCTACCCTCTACCGTTTTCTGGAGACAGGTAGAGCTGTCCTCCCTTTAAGAGGCAGCTCTTGGCCTGCTATCCAACCTTGGTGGAAACTGAACTTTTGATTATGAAATTGATTCATTAAATATTTAATTAAAAAAAAACAAAACAAAGCCAGGAGGTTGGGTTAGGTCTTCAGGTGTGGCGGATGTGGGGTTACTAGTGCTGCCAGCCGGCACCTGTGATAGGGAGAGAGTTGCTTGGGTCTGCAGGAAAAGCAAAGCTAGACAAGATCCCAGTGTGGCCGGGCCGTGTTGGCCCTCCCTTGGTGAAGTTTGGCTGAATATGCCAGTCAAGTCCCCCTTTGCCAAAACTGACTTGAATCAGGTTTCTGGTGCTGCAGCCAGAGTCCTTAGCTTACTCTTCTCCTCTAAATAATGGAGGGGGAAAAAGAGACAAAATAATGTCAGGGAAGGCTGGTCTGCAAGGGGCATGGTGGCTTCGGCGTTAGTGTTTCACATGCCCTTGTCCCCATGCCCCGGGACAAGCCAGGGTGGCCTGGTGTGCTCCATGCAGCTCAGGGGTAGAGTGACCCCAACATGGACCAGCCCCTCTCCATGTCAGGCAGATTGGCTCAGGCTGAGATAAGCGACAGCTAAGGAAGAAATGCTTGCTTTGCTGTGGCTTCTGCCTTTTCAGTCCCCGGCTGCCTCCAGCCTGTGGACAGGCAGAATATCATAGCGGGAGATTGCTGGGGGAAACTGCTCAGCCCCAGGGAGGTGGGGCAGGGAGGGGGGAGAAGGAGGGGAGGGTGGGATGGTAACCCTTCTGAGGGCTCACCCTATGATCTAACTTCCTTCCTGAAGGCCCTGCCTCCTCGGAGTCCCAACATCACAGGCTGCAGCTCAGTCTTCCAACGCACGGCCTTTGTGGACAGACAGCACAGAGAAATCTGTGCACTTGGTGAGTCTTGTTCTGGTGAGCCTTACAGAGCCGCTGGCTGTGAACTGGGAACGAGGAGTCCAAAGGAGACCTTGAGCACAGGACCGTGAGTCTTCAGACAGAACCGCAAAAACAAAGTCATACATCGACTGGCTGATTAAACTACAGAATGAAGCTGGGGAGACAGTGAGGAGGCTTTCTTTTCCCAGAACCCACCCTTTAAAAGGGGAGGTGCTGGAGGGATGGCTCAGTGGCTAAGAGGCTTGTGGCTCTTGCAGAGGACCTGGGTTCGGTTCCCAGCACCCACATGGTGGCTCACAACCATCTGTGACTCCAGTTCCAGAGGATCGGATGCCCTCTTCTGGCCACCAACGGCACTCACATGGTACAGATTCCTGCATGCAGACAAAACATGCAACAATACAACAAACAACAAAAATACACATAAAATATTGTGGCGGCCTGTATTTGAAATCCAGCAGTGGGGAGACAGACAAATGGATCCTCTGGCCCCCTGGCCATCCAGACTAGCCTACTGGTCTAGTGAGAGATCCTGTCTTTAAAAAAAAAAAAAACACAGGGCTGCTCTTCCAGAGGTCACAAATTCAATTCCCAGCAGCCACGTGGTGGCTCACAACCGCCTGCGATGGAATCTGATGCCCTCTTCTGGCTTGAAGGTGTACATGCAGAGAATACTCATCTACATAAATCTTTTCTAAAAAGTGGACTGCTACCCGAGGAACAACACTTGAGGCTCTGGCCTCCACATCTTCCCCTCCCCACCCCCCACCTCGACTGGAGGTTAAGGTGACAAGTAACAAGCTGATCATTTGCAAGGGTGGCCCTTAATCATCAGTTGAACGAAGTTGTAGAATACAGAGTGTAGATGACCCCATATTTGGGAAGGAAAAAAAAGCTGTGTGTGTGTGTGTGTGGGTCCCTCCATCTGCTCTTCTACCTGTTGGACAGTGGAGACAGTGGAGAGGGTGGCCCTCTCCACATCCGACTCCCATATTACCAAAAGAGAGAACCGAAACCCCCTCGGAAGTCCGTAGCCCCAAGGTCCTATCTGCTAGCATTTCGGTGAGAATCTTTTGAGAACACTGTGAGGCGCTGCTGTTTGTAACTCCTGGCACTGTAGTGTTCCCACACACCTCTGTGGGAACGCAGTCGTGTCCTCCCTCCCCCCCCCCGCACACAGTAACGTTTGTGGGTGCCTGGACACCCTGCAGCTTTCTGTCTGTGTCTCTCTCACCTCAGTCGTGTGCACTCTCCCGAGGCGATGACTCACCAGCTTGCAGGGCTGGCGGCCACCTCTGTGGTGCAGAAGGGGAGCATTGCTGAGTCTCGATTTAGCTGAGACACAGCACCCACAGTGCCACCTGCACAGGCTGCTGGGACAGGGCTCAGATCCGTCCCCCAGTCCTTCCTGATGTGGAACAGTCAGACTGTGGGACAGCGCGCTTTCGTTACCTGCCCACTCGGCTCCAGCTGGCCTCAGAGAGAGATGGGGCCCACCTTCCTTGGCCAGGCTGAAGCGGGGTGGGGTCGGTGTCAGCCCAGAACAGCCTGGGACTTCCGGATCCCTGACGGGTTTGACGGCGACGAGGGACTGGTGGCAGAGTCTCAACTGTGTTCCAGGTGGGGACTGGACTTGAGAGCAGATCCTGAGAAAGAGGTGGAGAAAGAGGTATTGGGGACCAGCAGACGCCAGTGACCCATGACTCAGTGGAAGCTATGACCTATGGTCCTGAACCTATGCTTGTGCAACGGAGGGAGACAAACGTCACACCGTGATAGTTCCAGAACCCCAAACCTGCACTGACCCCGGCAGACTGGGGTTCGTCAGTTGTTGCAGGAAACTGGCTTGGAGGCTCCCCAGCTCTTACATGTTCAGCTTTGTCCCCAAACTCGTATGTTAGTACCCCGGTTTAGTACCTCAGTCTGCGCTGTCTCAACGCTCAAACAACAAAAGACAGCACCCTGAAGCGCCTTGTTGAAGGGAGTTGGAAGATGACCCCAGCCTGACCTCTGCCCTGGGAGATGATACTGGTTAACTTGATTCACAGCCAGGATACTAGCCAAAGGAGTCTAAATAAAGTGCCTTTAGCGTTCCTGTCTTTACACATAGCTTGGCTTTAGAGTAGTGTTCTGTGTACCCTCGCCACTAAGCTGTGCTGTCACAGACCTGCGGCCCACACAGGGCATTCTCGTGGCTTAAAGGCAGGGGGCAGCTTTTCCTTTGCTAACTCAATCTGCAGTCCTTAGAGGGTTTCAGCTTCCGTACAACCGAATCTTAAGCCTAGAGCTGGAAGTCTCCAGCCTCCGTACAATCTAACCCTCAAGCCGAAACCTAGAACGTTCCAACCTCTGAGACTTACAGCTGACTGACTCACTCTGACTACTTCCTGATGAACT
>JAMJFZ010003035.1:3527500-3604988 GCA_026225945.1 Cricetomys ansorgei
AGGAGAGGGGAGCGGTGTCCGGGTGACCCGTACTGCGGCGTGCCTGGGTCCTTGACCGCCCACATCTCGGAAGTCTTCGCCGCCGCCCGGCCGGGCCCGGTGCGCGCTTGCACCGGAGGACGAGGTCCGGCAGAGGGCGCTGTTGGACAACGCGCGGAGCCGCGTCAGCACGCCGCAGCCGCTGGGTCAGGACCGCGGACCGGAGGACCCCCGGCTCCCCCGCGAGAACGAAAGGAAGGAAATGTGGCTGGGGGTGGGGGGGCCCTCCAGAGCATCTGTGTCTGCGAGAGCTTTCGTTAGGTCTGGCCGGAGCTCGGAGCTCTGCGGGCCTCGCCAGCTGCAGCGCCGGAGCCCGGAGGAGTGGGAGGGATCATTGGAGCTGCAGAGCCAGCCTGATCCGGGTTCGAGTCCCGCGGCCTCTCTTGCCCTGCTTCCCAGGCCTGCCAAGAGCTGCGCCGGGCGTCCTGCGCTCTCTTTCTGCGTCCTGAGCTCTGCCCTCACCCTTTCTTGGGTCACAGCCCCCCACCCTTGCCCTGTCACGAGCTCCTGCGTGACTGTACTCTAGAACTCTGCTCCTGGGAAGTTGGGCTAATCTCGGGAATGGCCAAAACAGGCAGAGCAGAGGCCCCATCGACTTCTAGAGGCCCTGTGCATCAGGGTTGGCCCTGGGCTTGATGACCCGGTAACCCCAGAGCAAGATGGCCATGCTTCAGGGACCTTGCTCTGGGGAAAGATACGTTCACAGTGGCCAGCCTGTCCCTAGCACCGCTGGACTACTGACCTTCCGAACCCCCTCGTGGTTTCATGGGTTCAAGGCCAACGTTCAGTCTCTTGGAGACAGTGTCAGGCTTCTCGCCTGTCTGGGGTGTTTCTGGGACACCGGGCTTTGGAGTCCTTTCTAGGATACCCACCTAAGAGCTGAGCTCCCTGTAAGATGCACACCTCTGCAGCCCTGGACCCCATAGAAGGAGAATGCGGTCCTCCCTCGGCCATGCTCATGGATCTGGACCGCTTAGCAAGACCCATGTTTAGCCATTTCTCAGTAAGCATGGGGAGTAGTCCCGCTCGGGAGGCAATTTGGGCACAGGGCACAGGGCACGGGTGGTGCTTCCTTCTGGAGCTGGACCCCTTTCCCCTACTGCTTTGATTCAGGAGAGGCCTAGAGACACTGGAGGCTGTGGGATCTGAGGAAAGCCAAGAAGCAGAATGCTGGCTGAGAGAGTGGAGAAGATCTGTGTTGAGCCTCTCTCCCCCACCCTGTCCCATTCCCGACACCCAGATCCCTAAAAAACCAGGACCAAGCACCAGTGACGAGTCAAAGGCACTCAGGCTGAGCTGAGTGGGCCAGACTCACCAGAGGGAGAGTTGTGGCCACTCTCTTTCGGGTGAGACCCGTGTAACCTCAAATCGAACCTGTCCCTTTCAACGACTTTGCTTCGTCCAAAAAAAGGCAGCCGAGGGCGGGAGCCTAGGGGACAGGCATTGACGCAGGGGCCAGCGCTGCAGAAGCCTAATGGATTCAAGGCCTGCGCAGGCTGAGGCGCACCCGCCGGCCTGCCCGCGCTCTCAATAGCGGACAATGGAGTCCCGGGGTGACCCGAACAAAGAATTTGGAAGTAGTTAAACTGCAGAACACGTTCTGGGCCTGGGTGCCTCCTTTCAAAAGGAGCGCTGGGAGAAGAAAAGAAAGCACTGGGGGGTGAAGGGGTGAGAAAATGCCCAGGGGAAAAGTTGGTAGGTCGCCCTAGTCGCCGCCAGCTACCAGACGCCAGGCATTCAATAGGAAGTGGGGGGAGGGGAGCGTGGGCCAGTCTGCCAGACTGCAGGGAGAGGCCGGGAGAGTTATGGGGATGCTGGGTTCCAAAACAAGGGGTAGCCTTTGCCTCTGGACACCCCAACCCTCAGATCAAGCCTTCACTGTTGGGTTAGTCTGATCAAGGATGCCAGGAAGGCCATCTTTGACTTTAGGAACTGGTGCAGGAGTGTAAGGGAAACATTTGGTTCTTCGAGGGTTTACTGAGAGCAGCCCCACACGTGCCTGTAAGTCCAGGGAGCTAGAGGACAGGGTCTCTGAGGCTGACATGCTTTTCTGGGAGTTTGTTTCTGGTTTCTTCTCCCCCTCCCGACGCCCCCTTCTCCCTCTTGCCTCTGCTCTGCACGATCAGGAATAGAGGTTCTTCCAATAAGATTTTTCTCCTTTTCCCCCCTTTAAGGTTAGGCCTCCAAGTGTAGATGTTACAGCCAGTTGATATTTTATCTCATATTTTTTTGGACTAAATTTTCCACAATGACCACCACCACAACCTGGGGAGAGAAGATATCTAGAAAACCAGTTATACTGATCTCAAACTAATTTATAAGAGGAAGGATCTAGAAAGATTGTGGAAACCAAAAAAAAAAGTAAGAAAATAACAGGGAAAGAAATTCAGAGCGAGACCAGGAAGAAGAAAGGAGCGGTGGCAGGCAGGGCTTCCGGGAAGCGTGTCCCAGGAATCCCACAGAGCATTTCCCTATTCAGTCGGCTCCCTCCTTTGGGAGGCGATCAGTTAGCAAGGGGTTAACTGCGTTGCTCGTGAACTTGGCCGGTCTGTCTGGCTCGTGATGAATGATGAGACCCGCTGACAAGTTCGGCCAGAGGGACCTCCCCTGCTGTGGTGGCGAAAGGAACGTACACGGGCAGAAGGGACCCAGAGCTAGCCACCGGGGCGCAGGAGGAAGAGGTGGCTCCGCGGGTCAGGCGCTCGGGTCTGCCTGCCTCCTCTGTTCCCGCCTCCTCTTGACCTTTCGCCCCCGTCCTGGTAACTTCCCAATATCATCTCGGAGCGCTAGAATTTCCAGGGGCTCCGAGTCCCAGAACCCGGTGCCCGCCCTGCCGGACAACGCGGAGCGCGCTGCGGCCAGGCTCCGGAGCCCGCCCCGGGGAGGCCGGATTCAGCATTTGGACAGCGGCTCGGGGCGGTCTGCGGCCCAGCGAGTTTGCAGGTGCACCGCCCCCGGGGGAGGCGGGGTGGGGGAGGCGCTGAGTCTCGCAGGAGCACGATCAATCTGGAACGCCACCCAGGCTGCCAACGAGACACGACCCTCCGAGCTAAAGGGTCCCTTCCGAGCCCGCATTGGGACCCCAGGACCTGCCAATCCGTCGTAGGCCCCCTCAGCCATCACTTGTGTGTGCGCGGAAAGATCAAACGCCCCCTTTGCGCCCGGAGCGCAGACGCCCCTCAAGCCCTCGGCTCTCCATTCTTCCCCGAGCATCCTGGATCCCCGATCCCGGAGCTGCCAGCCAGGCTTCCAGCTCTCGGCTTGTCGCCACTTCCCGGGTGGTTGGCGGCGCTGGGTGAGCCCGGTGGTGCGGGCCGTTTCTGGGGAGGGCTGCCCGAACGCGAGCTGGGCTCGGGCAGGCAGGGCTGGGGCGCAGGGCAGGGCGCCCCTCGCCTGCTGCCTCCGCCTCTCGGTTCCGCACAGGTCCGGGTGAAGCCAGGGGGGCGGGGGGAGCCGCGCTGACGTCACTGCGGGCCGTGCCCGCCCGAGAAGGCGGCGCTGAGCGGTTCAGAGCCGGGAGAAGCGGCGCGCCGCCTGGAGCCCCCCGCGCCACCGCCGCTGCGCCTGCCTCCAGCAGGTCTCGGCCACGCGACGCGACCGTGCGGGCGGCGGTGCCTGGAGGACGGCCGGAGCTGGGCCTGAGCCTGGGGACTTGCCTGATCTGGGGTAGCTGAACCACCTTCACCACTACCGCCCCACCCCCGCCGTCGCCTCGTGGGGGCCCCGGCCCCCTCCCGGGTCCGTAAGTGCCTCTGCCTTCTGCGTCTCGGCCAGGCTAGGAAAGAGGGGCTAGGGCGCCAGGAGGGTAGTCTCCACTAGAAGGGTGTCAGGGACCCGCCTGGGCTGGCTGAGGGGCCTTGGGTACCCGTGGGTCCCTCCTGGGCAGCTCTCTGGGCTCTGTTCCTTGACTAGTGGAGGGATGGGGGTTGCGCTCTAATTTTGGCTCAGATATTAGACATCTCCTGAAAATCGTCAAGACCAAGGTCAAAGGTCTTGGGATAGTGAGACGTGCCCGCGGTGTTCAGAAAGGGACAGGGCATGGAGTCCGGTGGAAGTTGTGGGAAGGTAGAGAGGTTTGGGAGAAAGAATGTTTCAGAAAGAGGTTCCAGGGAGCCCCCCCCAACTCCTATCCACGACTCCCTTCTTCTTTCTTATCTCCCCACCACTAACACACATAACCTAGAAAGTGGCTTCCTGGAAAAAAATATTTTGAGAAAAATGCAACACACAGCACCCATTCTAGACAAGATTTATGACGTCTTTTTTCCCCTTCTGAGGTGGGAAGTTGAGGAAGCCTTTCTGCTCAGCACCCCACTCTATGCTTCTGGACAGGCCTTTTGGGTCTGTCTGTGGGTGTCTCTGAAGCCTCCCCCAGCCTAGCCTTCTTTGAGCTGAGAAGAGTGAGGGGAGCCATGGAGCTCTCTGGCAGAAGCTTGGGTGGTAGACTGGCCCTAGCAGAGCAAGGAGAAGCCCCAGGCCAGATCTCTGGAGCAGTAAAAGCATTCAAAAAGTACACCCCCTTGTCACTTGTGCAGTGTGTGTGTGGGGGGGGTCCTGGTACTGAGTCTGAAGGGGAGGTGATAGGTACTTAAGTTGCCGGGCAGGGGTGGGGGTTGGAGTTTGAGGGTCTGTCTTCCAATCCAGGGAGGCCAGAGAGTATGCTAAGTGGGCACGGAGATAGGGTGGACTACCAGAGCCTGCAGCAGCAACACTGGCTGCTTGAGATACCAAGCAAAGGCTTGGCCTTTTGAAGGAGGTGTTTTGAGGCCCTTGTTAAGAAGAGCTCACACCATGCCTGCCTACACCTCAGCTCCCGGGGAAACAGTCTGGGTGGAAAGTCAGCTAGGGAACTACAGAAAAATTGGCCATGTGTATTTGAGGGTAGGTGTGGAAGACTCTGTACCATCTGGGTACAAGGAGTTGGCTTCGTGAGGTAACCCAAGGCTGGACCCCCCAGTGAACAGCCCTCCAGCCTCCAGACAATAGGAAGATCGGCTTAGTCAAAGCTTGGGTCTGAGGAAGAAATGGGAAAGGCAGCAATGGGAGGAAAGGCACGGGGAATTGGCCTGGGTTGTAGCTAGAGATTCTGTGTCCTAATTACAGCCCAGAAGGGATCAAAAGGGGTGCTCGTTCCAGACTGAATAGCAGGCCAAGTGGCCGCATCTGCTAAGCTCCCTCAGCCTCAGGCTCCCAGCCTCAGGATCTGGGCAAGTCTGGTCACAGGACAAGGGTGTCTGCACTGGGCTGTGTGCGAGGGTGTGAATTGTCCCGTGTCCTTCCCTGAACCCCTTAATTGTGTCCTGAAGTGGGAGGTGCCTCTCTATGTCCTGCACTGAGCCGAATAACAACCACTAGGAAATAGAAACACAGGCCAGAGGCAAGTTCATGTAGTGGATGCCTGTCAGCAGCCAGCAGGTGCAAGAGTGCTTGCATTCAGATATGCAAGCCCAAGTCATGTACAGTCTTAGGGGGGACTTCACAAGCCAACAGTAGGAGAAAGTGCAGCGCAGGGGTCCTGAGTTGCTGGGGTCTAGGATATATGCATAGTTTCTGTCAATTCAGATATGGTAATTTAGTCAAGGACTTTTGTCCCTCTGTGGAGGTTTGAACATGAAAAATGGAGTCTCCTGCTTTTGGGGGAGATGTCTAGGTGCTGGGCTCACCTTGCCCCACTGTTTGCTTCTCTGAGTAGCTGTAGGCAGCCCTAGAGCTCAGTTTCAAACCACAGCTGGAAGACTGAAGGAGTTCTGGGCAAGTGAAACCGTAGAGAGGAAAAAACCAGCCATCAGCACCATGGCCAGGGCCCCGTCCTGTTTTCTAGCTGGGCCGCCCCCAGCTCCAGTGCCTGCTCTTCCAGGGGCTTTGGAGCTGTGCTGGGGCTGCGGGCAGAGGCAAGGGATCGGTGTGGAGGTGCATGGAACTCAGACCCAGTCCAGAGTGCAGATGAGAAGGCAATCAGGGCCAAGGTCAATGGGGTCCTTGGGTAGGCTCAGCCCCAGTGTGTCCCTGCTAGGTGTTGACCTGGTGGCTTCCCATGCTGTACACGGGTGTGGCGGCTAATCCATAGCCCAAGGATACTACCCACTGCCCTGCCCCATCAGCACAGACTCCAAATGGCAGGCGGCTGAGGGCTCAAGGCCCACTCTTGCTGTGGCCTCCTTCCTGAGAGGGGGAGAATAATGCCCCCGTGAACCTGAGCACTGGAGGATGGGAATGGAGGAGTCCCTGATCCAGGACAGGTTTTACACGAGCACTACGTGGGAGCCTCTGCCTGGCTGCCTTTACCTGCTCTGGCAAGGGACTCCGTTTCCTAAAAGACAACGGAAACGTGGCTTTGGTGGCATTGACCTGCTGTGCCTGAACTGAATGCAAAACAAGCTTTTTAATCTCTCTCCTGGAGCCCTAAGCAGCCCTAGGCTTGCAGGCCAGCGCTCCAGCATGCGTTACCATGAGCCTCACTGAGGAGCCATTTTGTGCAGCGTCCTGCTTAAATCACACTCTGAGAGTGCTCCTCTCTCTCTTTCCCCTCTCTCCTGCTTCCCCTCTTTATCCCCCCCCCCCACTCCCAGGTGAATCGTGCTTGCATACCTCCCTCTGACTCTGCAGTTCTGCCCTCAGCAGCCCAGGGTGGCCCAGAAGGACTGGAGCTCAGGAGGCCGCCCACACTGACAGACACACAGCGAAATGGGAGAGGGTGTAGATTCCAGCAGCCGTAGGAGGAGGAGAAAGGGGCACCTCCTAATTATGAAAATCCTTTAGAATTAACCATGCAGGCCCACATTGGAGGTTCCTTCCGATCCTTGGTCGGTCGGTAGGTCGGGCTCTCTCTGATGCTTCACCTCTCGGCCTGGCCTGTAGAAAAGGGTGTGTCTGTGAGGTGGAGTTTGGAGAGAGGTGTGTAAATGCCAGCTGGTGTGGTCACAGGCCGACAGGAATGGCCGTGGGAATGCAGCCTACCTTGGATTTGGGGGTCAAGATGAAAACAGCACAGGTCTAAAACAAGCCTGAAGGTAAAGAGGAGCACGGTGAGATCTGGCATGTGTCATTTTAAGGGAGAATGCTTTAGGTGTGTTTAGGAAAATCCTGAAATCCCTTCCAAATCACCCACGCTAGGCCCGTTCTTTGAACCCACTTGCAGGGATTCCCTGATGAAGAGTAGCCAGGGTTTCTCAGCCCCACTAAAACAGATCTGAATGAATACCCCCACCTAAGCCTGTGGTGGTCCTGGGATACCTCCGCACAGGGAGTCTCTGGGACTCCTGTGTAGACACCGTAGACACTACTGGAATCCAGGAATCTGCTAGCTATTCTATTGTTGAATCTCTCCCTAGCTCTTGGATTTAAGATCTTTCTAGGGACATCTGGTAACAGATATATCCAATTTTTCCTATTTAATCCTTTGGCTCCCAGGGATGGGTGACCGAGGTGAAGCAGAGGACCCAGAGTGGGAGGGTAGGTGTAGGAGGCAGGGAGTGGTTTCTGGTGAGCACCTACTCGCCACTCACATCTGAAAGGCTGAAATGGGGCCATCAGTTAAGCAGCCAGGTTCAGTTCTGTGTTGGCTCTGGGAAACCCAAAGTGTCGATCTTTTTGCCCTGTGAAGCCACTTGGAGTGAGTGGGCCAGCTGTGTGCTGTGAGCAGAAGAAGGTAGGGACTGCTTTCTGTGTGTGTGGGGAATGAGCAGGAGCCCAACTCCGGCCTCGGATATCTTCAAGGCACCAGGGCACAATGGACTGCACATCCTTAGGCTGTGCCTAGGAATAGCCAGAGGAGAGGGGCCCAGAAGCCTGTTTCTGACATCTAGGACCTGGATCGAGTGTAGCCTGCCTCGGGCATCCTTACAAGTCAGGCGCTATGTGTGGGACACACTGATCTAGACACAGGAGAACGCTCAGTCCCTCCCTTAACGCCGTTTACGGAGCAGTCTGCACAGAGCAGGGCTGGGAAAAAGGGAGAGGGACCTTAGCGATGAAGTGACCTGTTCGCAGTCTCCCCTGCGTTCACTTGGTGGCCCTGGCGAGACCGTGACCTTAAACCTCTGCTCTCAAAGTCTTAACCGCGGTGGTCTGCAGTGGCTGCCGGGACACCCTAGACCTTGTGGGGAGGTCAGAGAGGCTCGGGAGAAAGGCCAGACTGCGTGCATCCAGGGATGCAGGCCTAAGGCTTCTGAGGGCAGAAGGGGCGCTCCCCTGTCCTCGCGGCGCAGAAGCCGTGAACGCCGGGCCATTGTAAGGCTGGGTGGTGCCGAGCGCGGGAAGGGGGCTGGGATTTGAATGGGAGCCCGTGATAGGCCAATCCCCGGACTGACGTCACTTCCCCGCGGGGCGATTAGCCTGCGAGAGGAGGGCTGACGGTCCAGTGCGCTGGGGGCCGCCGGGGCGCCCGAGGCTGCCCAAGTGCAGCGCGCCGGTGCCCCGAGTGCGCCCCGGGACGCCGTCGGAACGGACTGCGGACGCCCCGGACGGGCAACTGGGGATGGAGTCGCCGCGAGGGCGAGGGAGGAGGGGAGCCGGGCGACCCGGGGAGCGGGGATCCGTGTGTCTGTGTGTCTGTCGGTCCCCTCTGGCTCTCCGCGCGCGCCCGGGGCTGCGGGAGCGGCGCCCGCTCAGGCCCCCGCGCCCGGTCGGCAGCGGCACGTGGGGCCCACAGCGCGGCGGTGGTGCCGGCGAAGGAGGCCCGTTTCTCTCTTTGGTTATCTAGCTGTATGAGTGCCACAGAGCCGTCATAAAGCTAGATAACCGAAAGTAGAAATGACTCTCACAACTTCTGCGTGCGGCCGCCCGCCCGGCCGCCCTGGCCGCAGGAGCCAGAGGAGCCCGGAGAAGCCCACGCCACCCAGGGACTCCAGCTCGACGGAGCGGCCGCGCCCGGAGCAGGTATCGGACCACGGCTCTCCCGGGGACACTCGCCTTGTCCTGGAAGCACCCCTTCGCCTCCTCCTCCTACTCCTCGTTCCCTGTCCCCCACATCCTCATTCCCCAGCGCCGAGGCTGGTACCCCAAAGTGGGGTGGGCTGGGGGCGGGGAGCGGGCTGGGGTTGCAGAGGGGTCGCCGGCGGGGAAGGCGCCAGCCTTTGCCTTCACCCCATAAATCAGGCTGGAACAATCCGTGCCCGGAGCTGAGAAGGGGGATTTAGGGATGCAAATGCGATGGGAAAGAGAGGAGAGAGAGAGAGAGAGAGAGAGAGAGAGAGAGAGAGAGAGAGAGAGAGAGAGAGAAGGTGGTGGGGGGGGAGTGAAGGGGTGGGTAGGGGGCTGCCCTGCCGCTAACAATGCGGCCTTTATCGAATTATTCGACGAGTCAGCCTCTGAGCGCCATTAGCATACGGCTGGGGGGTTGCTGGAGCTTCGCCCCTCGGTGAGGTCAAGTTCTTGATAATTTGATCACTTTTCACCGGCTCTGGCAGCTGCCTTTGTGTGCAGTTGGGGGGTCTGTGTGCAGCGTGAAGCGGAGCAGAACTGGCGGGGAATGTGCTCAATGGCAAGGGGCCTAGGCGGGGGCTTCCCGCCCCAAACGACCGGCCCTGCCCTGCATACAAACCAAGAACGGGTTGGTGGGCGGGAGAGACGGAGCCCAGTTCCTCTAAACCTCTGTGCCAGCCCTCGTCCACGACTGGAGCCGGCGCCTCCCCAACTTCCCCAACTGGTTAAGGGGCAGCCAGGCTCTCTGGAGCTCCTCTCCTTCCCGCCCCAATAAGTGGCGACATAAGATGTATTACAATGTCTAGCAAATAAAAAAGCAATTGGGGAAAATCTGAATTCCGTTCCCATGGCAACCCAATGCTGCACACCGGCCGGCCGCTCAGGCTCCAGGTCCCTCTTAGCTGGGCCCAGAGAGTGAGGCGTGCCGCTGCTCCGTGTACGCTGCTCTTAGCCCTACTCAGGTGGGCAAGGTCCCCTTTTGAGGTCGTCTGCCTGCCTTCAGTCATTCTCCTCTCTGACGCTCCCTTCACTCTCTTTCCTTATCTTTGAAGTTCGGGGGAGGGCCCCTGCGACTTGAGAAACCATCGGGGCTCCCCCCGTGGTGGATGTAGACCCAACTATGAACCCTATGGCGCTGTAGAGAAGAAAGGATCCAAAGTCGGTTCACTGCTTGACCGTCTGGGGTGCTCTGGGGGGATGTCGGTGTGTGAGTGCGCTAGCTGGGAAGGATTGGAGCCACCATCCTGACTTGACCCCTGTTTTCTTGAACAAATAAGGAAGCGGATGGGAGGGTGAGAACTGACTCTTCCGAGAGTCACACAGCTCACAAGTGCAGTGGTGGGCGCTTCCCAGGTCACCTTACTTCCATCTTGGCCCAGTTGAATCCCAAGAGCCTCGCCTTAGTTATTTATAAGATTGGCCTCTCAAATCGGCCTCTACCCGGAACCTGACCAGCACTCTTGTGATAATAGAGAGCCTCTTCATCTCTGCGTCTACAAGCTCTTTCTTCTTTGCTTAGCAAAATTATTTTAACGACAACAACAAAAAGGTTGCCCGTATAAAAGGTAAAAATTCAAATAATACAATAGGGGAGCCCGTCGGCTGGGGGAGGGGGGATAAGGTGTGACCAAGGTAGAACGTAAATGGAGACTTTTCACAATATTGCCTTTTGAATTTTAGCTGTCGACAAAATTAAGAGCAGACAGGCAGTGGCAGAAAAGCAACTGTCTCTGTTGCCTCCTTCCCAGAGACAGTCCTTGGGTGGAAGGAAGGTTTTCATGACTCTGCTATAATCCCTTCCCATTTTGAAAGGCCAGCCTCCTTTTCCTGGCCTGGGTCCCTACCCCTATGGCATCTCCTGGACGACCCCCCCCCCAACCCCACTCCCGTGCACCTGGGAGCCTGAGTACTGGTGGTGACCTCATTTCGGAGGAAACCAGAGCAGCTCTCCCAGCATGCCTGCCCAGCATCCCTGCTCCACACCTCACAGCTGGCTGGGGCTTCCGTGGACCCGGCCCAGGGCTTAGGTCTTTCTCTCTGGACACCTCTACTCCTTTGCTGTTTTGCAAGGACCAGTCCCTCATAAGCCAAGATGGCATTTGCAGCGGTGTCCCGCGCCGTTCAGGTTTATGTCAGGGGCAGCCCTGAACACCCCACCCCCTCCAGGAGTCCAACGGAGGGAGAGTCAGAGCCTGACAAAGTGCAGACTCGGGAACATCTGCTGGTCCAAACCTTGTACTTTAGGGAAAGGATGAGGGCCGAGAGGTCGGTGGTGGTGATGGGTTGGGCATGCTGGTTCTGATTCAGAGTCTTCCTCACACCCATCAGAAACGGCTTTCAGGAGTGCCAGCTTACCTGTTTCATCCTAACAGAGAGATGTTCGAATCCCACTCTGGACACTCGGAGCCCAAGACACAGGCTCAGAATCATGTTTCTTACCAACCTCCATAGTTCGCCTGGGCCTGGGAGAGCCAGCAGGGCCTGGGGCCTCGGCCTTTGCCCCCTCCCCGCACCCACTCTCTCACTTGTTCACCCACGGCTCCTCTGGCCTGGCTGCCCAAGTTTGGGTGCACTGTTCCAACTTGCACTAACTAGTCTTTTCCTATGGGAAAAGCCTTGTGGGTCCTGCAAACGCGGCTGGAAGTACAGCTGGAAGCCAGAATTGTTGGGGTCTCAGAGATGTCAACCCCTTTCGCTTTACAACCAGAAACGCGGAGCCTTTTGCAGGAGGTCGCACGGAAGGTCGCTGAGCAGGGCAGGGCTTCGAGGGCTTTTTCCTCCCTGGTCCACGGAATTTCAACCCTGAACCATACCGGCCATGTGGGCCTCAGCCTGGCCAATGAAAAGCTGGCGTCAGCAGGCGTCCCCGAAAACGCAGGCTGCTGCGAGGCCAGAGGCTGGCCAGCTCTAGACGGATCTGGGAGTTCGCGACCGCAGTCGGACCTCCGGGGAAATGGGAACGGAGCACGACGCAGCCGGGCCAGGAGGCCTCCCAGGACCCGGTGCGGGCTGAAAGGCATCGAGGGTCGGAATTAGGCGCTCATTTAGCGAGCGTTACTAATCCGAAGTTACAGCGCTAATTCCCTGATCCCGCCGCACCCACACGCAGCGCCGGGATTAGAGGCGCGGCCGCCGCCCCGCCCTCGCCCCCAGCGCGCCCCGGGGTCCGCGGAGCCCGCGGAGCCGCCGCCCGCGCCGGGCCGCGCACACCGGCCTCGGGAGCCGGCCCGGGAGCACTCAGCGGTGAGCCCCGGGACGGCCTTGCCGGGACCGACGCTCCCTCCGGGGCCCTGGAGTGGCGGTGCGGCCGGGAGAACCGCCGGGCTCTCCCACCCGGGCGTGCGCACCGAGCAGCGGCCCTTTGGAGGCCGCGGCGCCATTTTAGTCGCCTTCTCTCTCTCACGCTTGAGGTGGGGTGTCCTGGTCCCCTGTTCCACCCAGACGGGAGCCCACCCTACCTTCCTCCACCTAGGATTAAATGACCAATCAGCTCTGGCCTAGGGTGGGATGTGCGTTACCATGGCGACGGCCAGAGTACCCTCCCTAGCAGTGCTACCCATCACCCAGGGTGAGTCTTCGCCCCACCTGGAAGGGTGTGAAAGGAAATTGGGGACAAGCGCGAAGTAGAGGACCGAAGGAGGCATCTCCACACACCCACTCCATCCCAGACCCTATGTGGACGCGGCCAGTGTGGACCCATCTACACAGATGTCTGGCCTTGTTCCTGGTTTTTATTTTTTACATCGATTTTTAATCTACTGAGAATGAGCTCTCCGTGATCTTTCTCATCTTGGTCTATAGTCCCCCACCCCCACCCCAAGGGAATAGCCTTCGAAATCCTCAAACGCTTTTCCCAAACTGCCCTAAGGTTAAGTCCTGTGATTTCAGGCAAGTCAGTTTTCTCATCCAGAGGATGGGTTGCTCGGTGGACCCAAGTATTCGGTGGGTGCTCTACCATGGTCAATGCACTGGAGGACAGGACTTGTGGGGGTTAGACTCAGAGGCTGGATGTCCTTTCTATCCAGGGTAGACAGATTCCTAGAGCTACTTTTGATTTCTCCTCCAGGCAGCTGGAAAATGGAGGGAAGGGAGGGTCGTTAAAAGTAGAGCCAGGGTGGGGGCTGTGGCTGGAACAAAACCTTGGTCAGTGGCTCTGAGAATGGGCGGCCGCAGCTCCTATAGCCGGGCTCCTTCCTTCCAGCCCGGTCCGGCTTAAGCACCACTTTAAGTGGTCCGGGCATTCACTGGCCAGCCCCTCACCGCAATTGAGCCGCAGGGGTTTGAAAAGAGGGCCAGGGCCTCAATGACAGGACCTTGGGCCAGGCTAATTGGTTTTGGTTCAAGGGGATACTGGATTTGTGAAAAGCTCCAAACTGCCTTTCCCACGGCAGAGCCAGGTCACAGTTTTAAGGAGAAAGGTTGGGAGAGCTCAGGGGGCCAGAGGAGAAATCTGGGAGCCAGGTGCCGAGGGCTGAACCTCTGGTACTAACCAAAACACCCCTCTGATCAAAGAGGAGGGGATTGTGAGGACCTTGGGAGCACCTGTGTTTAGGGACAGACAGATCCTGGAGACAGTTACCCTGCATACCTAGGATGTGCTAAGAAAGCAGTCTTCCACCTTTAGGTAGCCCTCCTTGTGATGAGGAGGGCTACTTTCCCACTTTCCTACTGGGAACATTCAGAAAACAAACAAACAAAACAGAAAACAAAAAACAGAAATGACAGAGTTAATTGTTCTCACCCCAAACTGGACTTTGTCCTGAGACAGTACTACAGTACTGCAGTTGTCTCGAGAAAAACCTCCAGTCCCTTTACGTCTTTAAACTAGCTTGGGCACTCCAGAAATAAGAAACAGGAAGTCCTTAGTACTTGGGAAAAAATAAAAGGAGAGGGCCCAAAGATTTCTTTAAAGTCTCAAAAACCAAGCATTAGTTGTGATGTGCCTTAAATCTATTATGGCTATAGAAAGTTTTATGGTAAATGCTTTACAGTGTGTATCTTGATCTTTCAGATACTTGTGTGTTTGCACCAAATGGTGTATAGCACCCATTCTTGTGTGTGCCTGTGTATATATTTTGCTGAGATGTAGAACCCTACACTTACATTAACAGTCATGGGGAGATGCTGTGAGACTCAGCTCTGTTGGGTTTTGTTTGATGTTATGGATGGAGCCTAAGACTAGCTGCAAGCTAGGCAAGTGCTCTGCCACTGAGCTACATCCCTAGCCCAGCCCTATTTAAAGTGACAGCGCATCCACAGAGACCTGTGTGTCATCCCCATTGTGTGTTAAGTGGAACATTCCAATGTGATCTTCAGCTGAGAAACTGCCTTCCCCAGTCTTCCCGATTCTGCCCTGTGTTTGCCCACTTGACGGATATGATGAGCAGGGAAAGGTACTCTGGAGAGAGAGAGAACTCCATGTATTCCATTTTCTATTTTATTTCTATTTTTAATTGCCCGGAGCCTAATTTCTCTGGGCCTCTGTTGATTTGCACATTGGAGATTCATGTGTAAATATGCATGTGGCATGTGTGCACGCCTGGGCCTTCTTATCGCCAAGTGTGCGTTCTTGGTGTTTAAATACACACAATCCACATCGACACACGATTATGGGCTTACTATTTGCCTCTTCTCTAGAATCGGGTTAATTTTCCTTTGGCTAATCCTCAAACCCATTAAGTTCTCCTCTCCCCACCCCCACACACAAAAAAATGCAAACCCTACTACAGACCAGTGGTCTCACCCTGCTTCTGCGGCAGGCAGCTCTCCAGGCAGGGTGCGGAGCGAAGGTCCCTATTAGGCAGACTTCATTAATGTTACCAAATATACCCCAGCACATTTACTCCTCGGCTATGAAGTATTATCATAAATAATTAAAATTAAACTGCACTTGTCAAAATAAATGAACAAAGTAGAGTTAGTGATGTCTTTGCTTTGATTTGCTTGCGAGGGGTTTGCTTATTCACTAATTTGAGGAACAGAAGAAAGAGAAGAAGGGAAGAAAGAACAGGCTGCCATGGGAAGGGCAGAGCGCTGGCAGGGCAGAGAGGAGAGGGAAACCCCTCCGTAGTCTGCCACTGGGTTTCCAGCCATTAGGGCTGGAATGCAGCCTCGGAGGGACGTCAGCTCATAATGAATATTGAGGTGTGGATGCGGAAGGGGGGACTTCTTTGTTTACTGAGGAATGGCCATGGGAATGGGGGAGAGGATTGCCTTTGGGGATTAAGGAGTGGGCTTTGTTTTTATGAAGGGCCTTACTTCTTTTCTGAAGTTTTCTGCAGCTAATTGATTCAATTCAGACATTCCTCCTCCCCACTTGGCCAGCCAAGGCCTCGTGTGTGAGATGTGCACAGCCCTGTTTCCCCATCTGCTATGGTCCCTTTCTCCACTGTGACCCTTGGAAAGGGGTGTGAACCTGCACAGCAACCAGATTACAAGCTCTGGAGAGATCTGTCAGGGCCCGACACATTTGGGTGGGTACATGAGTGAGATACACACACACACACACACACACACACACACGGGGTGGGGAGAGAGAATTCCTAGAGGCATGATTTTCACCTGGAAATAGATTATAGGTGTACAGTTCTATGAATTCTGACAAATGTATTTACACCCAAGATAGCAGTTCCCCCTTTCCAGAAACTTCTCTCTTGCTTCTTCCCAGTCTGCCTGCTCCCTCCCCCCTTTTGAGGTCTCTGTCAGTTTTACCTATCTAGGATTTCATATAAATGGAATGTATGCCAGCACTTTTAAAGAAAGAATTTATTTCAGGTCTGGAGGGAGCAGAGCGTCCTTGGAGGCCCGGCTGAGCATGTGTCCAAGGGTATCGGACTTGAGTTAAGCACTCTCCCTGTCAGATGGACCCAGAAGTCAAACCTGTAATTAGATGGGGGTGGGGGCTGGTTTGGGCCGGTCCTTCTACTGGAGAGCCCTATTCTCACCCTAGGTCTGTTAATGAGCTGGGGACAGGTGAGCCTCACACATTCCGACTTGACTGCCTTCAGCGGCATCCAGGAGCTGGTGGTGTGCTATTAATGGAAGGTGCGGGCTTTGTGCTAATTAGAACTCCTCTCCAGCTTCCATCTGGGTAGGCACTGGAGTCCCTCATTGGTCAGCCTCACCACCCCCACCCCAGCTTGCAACCTAGTTTCTGTTACCCCATGAATTAGGGGGTAACTACTTCTTCTCTCTGGCTTAGGTCAAATCCCTAGTCTTTGTGTGGTTTAGAGGGTGGCATTTCTCAGGCCTTCTCCCCTCTGAGGAGGGGGTTAGGGTTAGGGTTAGGGTTGGATCACAAGTTGGATGGAAGTTGGGGAGCTATGGCTACCCTCTCGTGTAGTCTGTCTGGCACTGTTTTGTAAAGGGCTTCTCCATCTCCTCCTAGAGAATGTGGCTCCAGTCTCTTGCCCTTGTTATTACTCCCATTCTGGCCGGCTCTCTGATCTGGATCTAGTCTGGTTGTCCCCACCCACTCACCTTGCCCTACAGCTGCCCAGTCTTTGCTGCCTCAGACAACCTAGGCTAAGAGCCTTCATCTGCAAAAGTCTGTTAAAAAGTTTAAAATGTATTTATTCCACCTCAGGTCCAATAGGTATAATTTTTGCCTCTTATAAAGTTTCATTGAAAAAAAAAAACCACATTAATGTCATGTCACGTCATTTAAAGAAAGAGCAGTTCTCAGAATAGAGCTTGGGAGAGCTTCTTGCCTGAGTATGTAGGAGATGAGGGGCGGTGCTTCCACAAACGCTCTTTTTAGCTCCTGTATCCCCTCAGGTCCCCTTGGGGTTGTGTGCAAAAACATCAAGGCTTTGTATCCTGCATCTCATAGTATTCTGGTTGGGTTATCCTGGTAATCATGCCATTGTCGACCGTGAATGTGGGCCACTCAGGGCTTCTCCTGGTTCCCTCAAGGTTTTGGACCTACACCAAAGAAGGGTGGAGCCCCAAGGGCTGCAGAAATTCTCTGCTTGTGGGGAACATAGCACTGGATAGCTTGTGTGGCTCCTTCTGTCCCTGGGGGTGATAATTACTCATTTGAAGTTCTAGAGTTCAAGACATAGAACCACTAGGTTAAAAAAAAATCCTAAATTTTAGAAAGGCTGATCAGGTTGCAGGGAGTTGGTGTGCTCTCTGCTGTGGGGTAGGATTCTTTCACAGGCTTGCTTTACTCTTCCCTCTCAGTGTATCCCCAAGGGAGGTGTGACCTTCACCTCTCAGGGTGAAATGGGGACAAAAGTACCTGTACCTAGGGGTTGTGTGGGATTTACATTAGACATACAAAAAAAGTGCCTGGCACAGAGTGGGCAGGGGTCAAATGGGAGCTCAAAGGGCAGGGGGTGCACACATCTCCCTTGCCAAGGACAGAATGAAAGCCCCGACAGACGCACAAAGTGTCACCCAAGGGCCCACAGGCTGCCTACCTCCCCCAGCCAACAGCGTTTTATCTGCAGAGTCCCAAGAGCCTGGAAGCCACCGCGTGCACGGGAGATCAGGGAGAGACAGGTATAAATTCTGAGCTCGTATGACTAACTAGGAGGACATCTAACTTCCTCGGACATTTGAAGTCAGCAGCCAGCATTGGCTTGGGCTGGGAGCCAAGGTGGCACCTGCCAGAGGGAGGGAGGGCGGTGTGTGTTAGCTCTGCGGTGGGGTTGGATCTTCCGGAGAACCTCCCAGGGTTGTGACATTGGGGAGAGCCTCGGTTAGGTGCATCTCGGGCTTTCCGCCACCCGTCCAGGTGTCCCGCCTCTGGGGCCTCCATTCCGGAGAGACTTCCCCGGGCTGCCACCTTGAGCACTGGACGGAACTGGCTGGCTTCCATCGCAGCACCCCACCCCGTGTGTCTCCCAAGGTCATGGCGGGTGGTGGGGGCTCAGAGCTGCTAGCACTTTCTCCAGGCTGTGCTGGTGACCCGAGGACGCCCGTGTCCCCATTCCAGGACAGCACCCCAGGCTTCCGATGAACCGGGACACTGCTCCTCCCTGTGTTGCAGTTGCTCTCGCCGCAGGTGCCCCAGCTACCCGGCCTCCTCCTGGGCTCTACTCTCCCTCCGCACCCCGGGGCCACAGAGAGGTGAGCGGCTGTAGCCTGGAAGGAAGACCCGGGTCTCCAAGACGGCTGGCGACCAGGATCAGCGGGATCGAGCGCGTGGGTAAGGCGGTCGTGCCCTGGAAGGCGGCCCCCTCGGTCTCCAGGCCAGAACCCGAAGTCTCCGGGCCACCCCTCGCCCCAGGCGGCCTTGACCACACTCCTGCCGGCTTCTCCCGCTGGCCGGCGCGGAGCCGAGCGCGGGCGGAGCGCACCGGCACGCGGGGCGACTCGGGCCTGCGAGGCGGCTGAGCCTGGGCCCACAGTGCGGCTCGCGGCCGGCCACGGGCACTCGTCCTCGGCCGGGTGCCGGCTCCGGCGGAGCCGCCCCGCGGGCCTCGCACCTCGAGCGCCAGCTCTCCCCGGGCCCACGGAAGAGCGGGGCGCCGCGGCGGAGCCGGGCCCGGGATCCCGGAGCGCGCACCCGCCGCCGCCCGCCGCGGGGAGCGGAGCCCAGGCCGGGCCGCGTGCCCTCGGCCGCTCCGAGGCCCCGCCGCGCCGCGCCGCCCGGGAGGCCATTTTGAGAGGGACGAGCGGCGGCAAGATGGCTGCGTGGGCACGAGGTAGGTGCGGCGCCGCGGGCCGCCGCCGCCTCCGCCTCCTCCTCGCCCCGGGGCGCCCGCGGGGAGCCGACGAGCACTCGGCGCTCCTCCGCCGTCCCCGGCCCCGCTCCTGAGGCCGCGGTGCTCTTCCGGGCTGCGGGGAGCGAGGCGGGAAAGCATGGCGCCGCCGGGCCTCCCCGCCAGGCCGAGGCGCGGGCCCGGCCCGCAGACGGAACTGCGGTGCGGAGGCGGCCAGCGGGCCCTCGCCGTGGCCCCGACCCTCGAGCGGCCTCGGGCTGAGCCCGGGCCCAGGGCCGGCCGGGCTGGGGCCGCCTGAGGGGAAGGAGCCGCAGGGCAGCCTTCGGGCATCTCCAGACCTCACCCCGGAGTCACGCCTTCTCCCTCTGCTGTGCCCGGGCCAGCCACCACTGATCTGTCGTTCTCAAGCCCTACAGCCCCGTGCATGCGTGTGTGTGTGTGTGTGTGTGTGTGTGTGTGTGTGTGCGGGTGTATGTGTGTGTGCGTGCGTGCATGAGTGTGTGTGCATGAGTGTGTGTGCGTGCATGTGTGTGCGTGCGTGTGTGTGTGTGCATGTGTGTGTGCGCATGAGTGTGTGTGCATGAGTGTGTGTGCGTGCATGTGTGTGCGTGCGTGTGTGTGTGTGCATGTGTGTGTGTGCGCATGAGTGTGTGCATGAGTGTGTGTGCGTGTGTGTGCGTGTGTGTGTGCGTGTTTGTATGTGCGTGCGTGCGTGTGTGTGCGTGCATGAGTGTGCGTGCCTGTGTGTGTGCGCATGAGTATGTGTGCGTGTGTGTAGTGTGTGTGTATGTGTGTGTACTGTGTGCATGCATGTGTGTAGTGTGTGTGAGTGTGTGTAGTGTGTGAGTGTGTGTAGTGTGTGAGTGTGTGTGTGCATGCGTGTGTGTATGTGTGTGTACTGTGTGTGCATGCATGTGTGTAGTGTGTGTAGTGTGTGAGTGTGTGTAGTGTGTGAGTGTGTGTGTGCATGCGTGTGTGTATGTGTGTGTACTGTGTGCGTGCATGTGTGTAGTGTGTGTGCGTGCATGAGTGTATGTGCGTACATGTAGTCTGTGAGTGTGTACAGTGTGTGTGCATGCGTGTGTGTATGTGTGTGTATGTGTGCGTGTGAGTGAGTGTGTGTGTGAGTGTGTGCGTGTGTATGTGTGTGTGCATGCATGTGTGTGTGTCTGTGTGTATGTGCGTGTGGTGTGTGTGCGTACAGGGTCACCTACCAAGACACTTCAGCTTCACGTGAACCTGGACCTCTCTCAGTAGGTAGGGTGACGGTGAGTCTCTTAAGTGGCTTTTGCCAAAGGTAGAGCTTTAAGCCTGAGGCCCTGGGTTCTTACGCCTCTGCGAGTGCACACTCATACACGTAATGGCGAAGATGTATCTTCTCTGTTCTCCTTTCCAATGACCATTAAGCCTCTCTTAAACCCGAGTCCTCTTTTTACTCAGCCCAACCTCAGGTTTGAGGGCTCTCCTGTCACTCCCCAGTGTCTACCCTGAAGCCCTGGCCTTCAGTGGAATGTGTGATTGGCTACTGTAGTTGCTCTGAGCTTCCCAAGCCAAGACAAAGAGAACTTGCTGACTTTCTTACCTTGCTCAGAGAGGAAGCCCATCAGGACTGGTGGAAGCTTGGTGGGCTGGGGATGAGCTCAGTGGCAGAGCTCTTGCCCAGTGCTTCAGTACCTAGGACCAGGAAAAGGTATTCATAAAGCTTGTAGCTCATGTGCATGTGTCACAGATGAGGACGAGTCCCCAAACCTTGGTTTCCCTTGAGGCTACCAAGTTCGTGAGATGAGGACTAGGACTCCTGACGTCCAGTCCTGTCCCTGTTCTCCCGGAGCCAGGCTTTAGTGGGCTTCTCAACAGGGAGATAAGCTACTTGTGGCCTAATAACCTCTCATCCTCACTATAAATTCCTTCAACCTGAGTGCTGTCTCTTTCTTTCCCATAGTTCCTTGTGCTAAGCCAGACTTATTGTAGGAATCTGTAAACATACTGTAAACAAGACCTAAACTAATACCTAACCCCCAGCAGATCGCGTGAGCTGGGCAGTGGATTTCCCCTGTAGATTGTGGCCTGACCCCTGGCTACACCGTCACAGGTACTGGACCTCACAGGAAAGGCTCATCTGTCTTTCAGGGGGTCCACATCATCAGTGAGGCCTACAAATCCCTTTAGGTGAAGCAAGGAAGGTTTCCTGGGTTTGCCAGGAAGTCTTCTGTGTTCTTTAGTGGAGAGCCAGCTTCTTTTCTGCCCCTTCTTTGGTTTGGTTCTTGTGGCTTAAGTACACTCGCTGATCTAGCCATGACTCGGGTTAGTAAATGTCGAGACCCCAAAAGGTAGGAACCCCAAAAGGTGGGGGTTGCATCCTTGGCTTGATGAGTGTAAGGGCAAAATAGTTCAATAACCCAAAAATATATACAAAAAAAGAGTGTCGCTCCTAAATGGGGGGGGGGGCATGCCTCTTAGTAGGGAGCCTCTGTTTCCAGAAAGGCTCCATCAGATCTGGTCCCAGTCCTAACCAGTCCTCACCAGCAGGATCTCCATGGGCAAAGCAGCAGAACGGGGGGGGGGGGGGGGGGGGGGCAGTTTGCAGCTAAAGCCCCAGCTGCAGAAGAAAAACAGGGTTCAGCTCCCCAGATTAGTTACTGTCTACAAGGATTAAAGGCCCCAAATAATGGCTGGCTTCTCCCCTCCTCCGTGCCAAGGGAAGACATGTAAATACAGCCGCACGCCAGCTTAGGCAGTAGATGTGTATAAATCGAATTTAGCAAATCAGATCATGGTTTAAATGCACTATTTAAAGCGGCCCCGCAGTGAGGCCTTTTACAAAGGGAATAATCATTTTGTGATGCTAATCATCAGCCTCCAATTTATCTCCTTTGTAAGTTCGGATGTTGGTGCACTGGGTGTTCTGAAATTGGGGCGCTCTTGTGGAGGGCTCCAGTGATGGCTGTCTGCCTTCTTTTTCTGACCTCTCATTTCAAATGGGTGCATGTCCTGTTTCTCACTGGGGTCTCAGGATGCTTGTCACTTAGCCTGAGAGTTCTCATCCATCCTACCCATCTTTTCATAATCTGATAGAGGCCACCATTCAGCTGCTCCTGGCTCCTTTTCTGAGATTTTTGCTCTTCCTGGGGGGAGATACAGGCCCTGCTGTTCCCAGGCGTTAAGACTGACTCCCTCTCTGATCTGAGCCCTTCTTTTGTTTCCTGGAGCTTCTGGTCCCTCTGTTGTTGATCATAAAGATGATTTCAGAGATGACTACATGACATTTAATCAGCCTGTGAATTTAGAAGGCAAATTAAATGCAGGCAAACCCCCCCCCCCCACTTATTGAATAGGCAGCATCCAGAAACGTTCTCCCCATTCACAGAAAAACAAAAACAAAAACCCCGAGGCCTGGATGTTAAAGTGACTTTTTCCCACAAGTTAAAATCAGAACTCAAAGGAGAACCTGTCTCCTAATTGCTATAAAAGTGTTTTATACACTGAGCTGTAGTTCCTTTCTCTGCAGAGAAAATAAAATCAGACCATCTGGGTGGGAGAGAAAGAATGAAGGGAAGAGATGGATCCGAGAGGAATAAAGGCAGTGGGCAGGAAACCGTGGAGCTGTGAAGAGCCTGACCTTGCTTAGCTCACAAGCCCTGATATAGTGTCTTTGTCAGCGCTGCCACTATTGACGCGCTCCTTGGTAATTATGACTGTGTGTTGGCATGGCGACTCAGAGCAAGAAGACTAGAGGCAGTGGGTAAATGCACGACTTGTTCTCGCCTTCTAAAGCAGAGAGGAGCTTTTGTGGGTAGCTCTTCCAGGGAGACGTGGTGGAAAATTCAGCAGACCCTGTGCTGGAGCATGGGTATTGCCACACCATGGGAGCCAGGGCCCTGAGCGGGGTGGCGCAGAGGTCTCCCAGTGCCTCCTCCCAGCTCCTTCCTGTTGTCTTTGTCCCCACCCTTGTAATGTCAGGTGCAGACGTTTCTAGTCCTCTCTGGGTTGTCTGTTTCAGATAGGTTTTCATCGCAATCTCCCTGAGCTTGACTGATCACACAGTCACCTACCTAATAGTCCATGGTTCTGCATCTGGAAGCTGAAGGCCTCTGTGAGGATGGAGTCTGGGGCTTGGCTTTCTACTTTGGTGTCCTCTCCACAGATGCTTTTTTCATTTCCTCATCTGAAAGCGGGGACCTGCTGCTGGAGTCAGCCTGCTTTGTCCTGTCCAGCTATGACACCCCAGTAGACATGGCTGGCTGGCCTCACTACTGTGGGCAGTATGGCACATTTAAATAATACCTGACTAAATAAAATACATAGTTAAAATGACCTGCTTCTTTTGTCTTTGAAATGAAGCTTCTAGAACATTTAGGATTATATAGGGACCCCCCCTATTTTTTTTCTTCTTCTGGAAATGGCTGGTCTAAACCAGAGGATGGAGCCCTCTTACAGACCTGACGCTTGTAACTGATTGTTCTGATTTCACCCAGGAGGTGTCTGATCACAGAGGTCTCTGCACAGAGTGCAGTGGAAAACCCAGTGGAGAGTCTCAGGCCTGAGGGGCTTTCCTGGCAGTCCAGAAGAGCCTGTTAGGTGGGGATTACCCCTCAGTCCTTGCAAGTGAACCCACAGGCAGCATCTAGGGTGAGGGTAACCCTGGAAGAACCTTTAGATACAGAGTATCTAAGCAGTATCCTAGTGTGTTGGTTTGGGTCTGTGTAGGCAGAGCTGGAGCTGATGGGACCATGGTCCCAACTGAGGGACCCGCACCTCCAGTGGTGACTTCTTACTCTCCCAGCTACGCGGAAACCACTCCACAAGGGAAGACAGCCATGTGCCCCAGGTCCCCATAAACTCCCTCTGGCTAGGTGCCTTTGGTTGGAAGATAGCTGGGCTGCCCATCTCCTGGCTGCCCCTCCTCCCCTCAGCCTCAGTGATGTGCAAGCTGGAGCTTCTGGGATGCTCCTTGGCTCAAAGCCAGCATTTTCTTGGAGAGGCCCCTGCCTTGGCTCCCTGCCAGGCCTCTGGTCTCCAGAGAGATTTTTTTTTCCCCCACGGGAGGTGCTGGGCTCATCCTGCTGTCAGAGGGCAGAGGCCTGCTCAGCCTCTCACCTCAGAAGACCCCAGGCTGTGGGCCAGTCTTGCCACCAACCCTGGCCCCTTTCAGAATCTTCAGTTTCTTGCTCCTTAGTCTGGGTTAAAGGCCTCCTAGCTTCCCTACGCTGTGAGTGTGGGTGCCTGAGAGACAGGGACCGGGAAGCCCACTGATTCCCAGTGGTCATGTGACAGGAGGCACAGAGCGCTCCCCAGCGCTAGCGCTGTGCCTGGTTCTGTGCTGATCTTTGCATGCTGGGTCCTTGAGACCTGGTTCAGAGGCACAAATATAACCCAGGGCCCACCTTTCTCTTCTTATCCCAGCGGTTCTCAGCCTTCCTGACGCTGTGACTCTTGAATACAGTTCCTCATGTAGTGACTCCCAACCATAAAATTATTTTCATTGCTATTTCATAACTGTAATTTTGCTAACTGTTATGAATTGTAATGTCAATAAATATCTGATATGCAGATGGTCTTAGGTGGCTCCTGTAAGAGGGTCGTTTGACCTCCAGAGGGATTGTGACCCACAGGTTGAGAACCGCTGTCTTAGCCAAATGTCACATGGAGGGTTGTGTGAGGTATGTCTCAGGAGCAGTCTCGACTGTCATAGGCTCCTTGTCTCCCAAGGGGTCAGCTGCGTCTTGGGAAGCAGTATGGCCTTGTTTAGGCTGCTAGAAGATGTCTCTGCAGCATCTCCTGTTTCAGGCAGGCAACACAGCTGCATGATCCCCATGGGAGAGCCCAGCGCCAGGCTCCCGGGAACCCCAGCGAGGAGTTACAAGAGCGGGGAGACATTTCATCTGACCCTCACTCATCTTGATACTGTCTGTCAGCCAAAGCCTTGCTGTACTTCACTTTAGAAAGTCAGGTGGTTCCAGAATTGGTACACAGAGAAACCCTGCCTGGATAGGTAGATGATAGGTAGATGATACATACATACATACATACATACATATATATATGATGGATAGATACGTACATACATACATGCATATATATGATGGATAGATAGATATATATGTACATACATACATATATATGATGGATAGATAGGTAAATACATACATACATATATATGATGGATAGATAGATACGTACATACATACATACATGCATATATATGATGGATAGATACGTACATACATGCATATATCTGATAGACAGACACATGAAATCAGGGTGGCCCAACCCCACCCCATAATGTGGCACCCATTCTTACTGCTCCTGCAGGTGGCACACAGTTCTGTGTGGGAGGCGTAGGGTCCACGTCCTCTTTCCAGTCTTGTTTTCTTTCCTAAGATGTGCATTGGGGGTGTGTGGCATAGTGCTTGTGTGTGTGCCATGCGTGTGCAGATAGCTGCAGAGCCCAGCAGAGGGCTTCAAATCTCCTGGAAATGGCGCTACAGGCGTTAAGCTGTCCAGGGTCCAGTAAGGGTCCAGACCCAGCCTTACAAAGACTTATTTACTTATCTATTTATTTATTTACTTATATGAGTGCTCCATCTGCATGCAGTGTCAGAAGAGGGCATCAGATCCCATCACAGATGGTTGTGAGCCGCCATGTGGGTGCTGGGACTGAAAGAGCTCTTAACCACTGGGCCATCTCTCCAGCCCTCGAGCTTGTTTTCTTAAGCAAAGAATGCCTGGGTTCCCTTCTGTCTGTAGGTTTGTCAGCACAGAACCCTGCTGCTTAGGAGAGAAGCCATCACCTCTGAGACTGACATTTCTTTATCAAGTTCCGTGGGAAGGCAAAGACAGGGAGCTCTCCAGTTTGCCCATCCTCACGGGACAGCAACTTCTTGTACTCCGTTGTATGTAAGTACATGTTAACATTTATTATGCTTATTTGTACAGTATGTGCATATGTGTGTAGATCACAGGACAACCTTACAGGAGCTGGTTCTCTCTACCGTGTGGGCCTGCTGATCAAACTCAGGTTGTGAGACTTGGCAGCCTTGCCGAGCCATCCCGCCAGCCTCTAGCATCTATCTGAGCTGCTGCTTCAGCACAGCGGTGCGGCTGGGGCCTCCAGGCTAAACAGGATCCAGTTCCGGGCCTCTGATCTAGTTGAGAAACCACGAGCACGCTACTTTTCTTCTTTGTGAGCTACGACTCATCTTCCAATTTGGAAATAGCAACTTGAGAAACGCCAGGACCCGAGTTCGATCCCTAAGTCTGAGAAGAAAGAAGGGAAAAGAGAGGAGAGAGGAGGAGGGGGAGAGACATACGAGAAAACCACCAGTATCAGCACGCATCCCATCTTGATGCCATGTCACACATTTGTGTGAGGAAAGTCCCTGGAAGACAGCAAGCGAGGAGCCAAGCTTAGCCCTCTGTCAGGTACACTGCCCTAAATCTCCACAGTGTGGGGAGAAGCCTGACCTGCTCCCCGACCTCAGAGAGAAGAGCCTGAAACAGCCTTAGAGGCGCACACACAGGGTACATGCTCCAGGAAGCAGAGGAAAGAGGAATTTGTCCGGAGAGAAGTACCAGAGAAGGCTTCCTGTGCCCAGACGTGTCTTTTAAGCCAGTGGGCAGGATGGGGATTCCGTGCCAGTGGGGAATATCCTCTGGCCACAGGTTCAGAGAAGCTGGGAGCGCCCCGGTGGGCAGACGAGGTTTGGGTGTGGAGCCTCAGGTCAGAGGGTGGGAGCCAAGAACAAGAAGGCAGGGAGCCTGCTGAAGGAGCTGGTCTGGCCACCGTGGGTACAGGATGGATGGCATGGAGGCCGTCGGGCCCTGTGCCACCTCGGCCAGCTGGAGCTGAGCAGGCATACCCACTCGGTGCACATCACCTCACACACTTGGCTTGGACTCTAGTGGCTCCTGGAGCCATTCCCAAGTTTGCAGGGGAACGGCGGAGCTCAGAAGTCGGGGTCCTTCCCGGGCCACACTGTCTTCTCCCACAGTCACTTATCCATTCAACGTTTATGGACTGCGCAGGGCGTGTCGAGTGAGGACACTGAGCGGGAAACCACGGCCCTGCACCCAGCCCTTCAGCTCTGTAACATGGAACTGCGGTGTCCATCTCAACAGGAAGCTCAGGCTGGGGGAGGGAGTGCTGAGTTAGCGGGCACGGGCCACGCCAGTTATCATCAGTCTGCGGTTTGTCTACTCCCTCATCCATCCCCCCATCACACACACACACACACACACACACACACACCCCGTTCTTCAAGAACAGAGTCAGAGGCCATTTCGTGCCTCACTCGCGGTGACCGTCGGCTGCCATGGCGCTTCAGCCAGACTTCACGTCTCCAGATCCCACCAGGTCTGTAGTTTCCCTTTCTCCGTTCAAAACAGTTTTGGTCTCAAGACTCAGAATATCAATAACTTGTTGAGGTTTATGTGTGACACTAGTAGGAAATGTCTTAAGTGCAATTAAATAATAAACTATACCTGGAGGGATTCGTGGATAGGTCTTTTCTTCTCCTTAGTCACCAGAAGCTTGTCTGGAGCACCAAGTTCTGAATGGTTCTCCTCAGGCCAGACCCTGAGCACAGCTCTCGGCAGTTAGGCCTGCATGCCGACTGACAGTGGCGAGCACCTGGCTGCCACCTCCCCACATAGCTGAGTTGCAGTCCCACTCTGCAGAGATACCTTGTCCCTGGCCCAGCCCTGCAGAGGTATCTTGTCCCCAGCCCTCCAGAGGTACCCTGTCCCCAGCCCTGCAGAGGCACCTTGTCCCCGGCTCTGCAGAGGTACCTTGTCCCCAGCTCTGCAGAGATACCTTGTCCCCAGCCCTGCAGAGGTACCCTGTTCCCAGCCCTGCAGAGGTACCTTGTCCCCAGCCCTGCAGAGGTACCCTGTCCCCAGCCCTCCAGAGGTACCTTGTCCCCGGCCCTGCAGAGGGACCTTGTCCCCGGCCCTGCAGAGGCAACTTGACCCGGCCCTGCAGAGGTACCCTGTCCCCGGCCCTGCAGAGGCACCCTGTCCCCAGCCCTGCAGAGGTACCCTGTCCCCGGCCCTGCAGAGGTACCCTGTCCCCGGCCCTGCAGAGGCACCTTGTCCCCAGCCCTCCAGAGATACCTTGTCCCCAGCCCTGCAGAGGCACCTTGTCCCCAGCCCTCCAGAGATACCTTGTCCCCAGCCCTGCAGAGGTACCCTGTCCCCAGCCCTGCAGAGGTACCTTGTCCCCAGCCCTCCAGAGATACCTTGTCCCCAGCCCTGCAGAGGCACCTTGTCCCCAGCCCTCTACCCCTGACTATGGGCTTTTTATGTCCCTTGCCTTCCAAGAACAGGAAGGACAAATGGGTCTCTTTTTATTGCTACTACTCTGGTGAACTTGTTACTGGTGTGTGTGTGTGTGTGTGTGTGTGTGAGAGAGAGAGAGAGAGAGAGCGAGAGAGAGAGAGAGCCTTTAGATATTACATGGTGATTAGCAAACACATAGGAGCTCCAGGCCACCTCTAGATGCATGGAAGTTCTTTCTAAACCTTTGAACGATTTAGCCACCAGAAGAGCGGAGGGTGTGTCCTGCCCTCAGCTTCATACTGTCCGGCTGTCGCTGGCCGGCAAGGTGAGCACACTTGAGATAGGCTTTCTTCTGTGGACTGGTGGGTAGCAGCTGGTGAGACAGCGGTGCTGGACTCTTTCTGAAGCTTCTGCCTTTCGTTTAGGAAACCCAGAGGTCAGTGAGTAGCATGTGCTCTTAGTTCAGCTTCTAGCTGGGCATCAGGGCAAGGGGCTGTGCAGGTCTAGCAGCAGGCGGGCCTTCCCTGCACTGGGCGGCCTCAGCTCCCTCGGAGCTTCCTTGGCTTAGATTTCCTGGGAGAAGTGCACTGAACAAATGCCTCATCCACAGAGACTTGCCAAGGGTTTAAATTTGGGAGCCAGATGACAGCACACACTCCAGTCACGAGCCTGCTCAGCGATGCTTCCTCAGGGGCAGTGGCTCGCAGACCCCTGTGCTGAAGAACTGGGGGCACAGTTGTCTAATTTCCTGTTCTGTTCTCCCTCTCATAGGCCCTGTCTCTCTGTCAGGACATGCTCCAGGGTCAGAAGAAGAGAAAAGGTGGCCCGGTGATGACTTAAAAGGTGGGTTTTCTCCCAACATGGGCTGCAGGCGCCACGTCTGCATTCACAGCTCTTTCCAGCAGCTGTTCTTTCTGCTGTGGCTCCAGAAGGAAACTCCAGGCAGAACTCACTCTCTGTTTACTGTTGTTGTTTCTGTTTTCCCTTCACTGGGACGAAAGCAGCCTAGTGTGAGGAAGGCATTGAAATAGGGAAGCTGGGGACAAACACTTCCATTACTGGCTACCCAGAGGCTGAGGCAGGAAGGTCAATCTGAACAGCTACTAAGGCCCTGTCTCGAGATATAACACAGTCAAATTAAGTAAGTAAACAATTGGAATATTCCCTTCTTATGGGCCCAGTTGCTTGCTAGGTTGATCCATGTAAAATTTCTCTTTTTTTCTTTTATTTTTCTCTTTTCTCTCTCTCTCTCTGTCTTTCTTTTTTAGGTTTTTGGAGGCAGGGTTTTACTGTGTAGCCTTGGCTCTCCTGGAACTCTGTAGACCAGACTGGCCTCAAACTCAAAGATCTGCCTGCCTCTTCCTCCCGAGTGTTGGGATTAATGGCGTGTGCCACCGTCACCCAGCATAATATTTCCTAGTTGTTAAATCAAGAACAGTCAACTGTTGACTGTTCGTATGGTTCAAACTAATAGTTTTCCATCAAGGGATGCTGCATTTTAACCATTTGTGTTCCTCTTCATCCTTCTATACCCTTCTCAGAATTATTCTAACAGCAAGAAACTGGAACCTGAGATTGTGCTGGAAGGTAAACTATCCCAGCAAAGCTCTGCTCTGCCCCAACTTCAGGGTACCTCGTCTTGAGATACAGGACAATCAAGATGACTTTTGAAGCCCAGATATAGTGGTTTATGCCTTTAACCCTAGTTCTTGGGAGATGGAGGCATAGAGATTCAGAGTTCAAGGTCAGCCAGGTCTACATAAGAAAGAAAAGAAAAGAAAAGAAAAGAGAAGACAAAATGGCTTTTGAGTATCCTCTCTTCCATCATGAAAAGAAGAAAAGTCTGAGATAGCTTAGCCAGTTCTGACTGAGGGCTGGGCCAGTCACAGACCTTGCTGTCTCAGAGTCCCCTGCTTCTGTTTGGATGGTGGAGCTGCATTTCCCTTCTGCGTCATAGGAGACTGAGGCGCAGTACGGGAAGAGGGTTCTGGAGCACTGCCTCGCAGCCACACCGTAACCTTTTGGCCACCCCAGTGGCGGGAGCTTCTGACTGAATGCACATGACATCCAGCATTCATTACACCATTGTCAGTGTGTGTCTGTGGCCGCCTCTGGGTGTGTGTGCTTCTTTTTGTATCTTCGTGTCAGTGTCAGGCTGTGTGTGTCTATTTATGTCGGCCTGTCTAGGCGTGCTCGGTGCGACAAGGAGCTGGGGGCGGCGTTGGTAAAAGGAAGACATTGCAAAGCCTCAGCTCTCCCCCTCAGGGACTCCAGGATGCTGGTCTGATGCACTTGCGCATACACAGATGTAGGTTTTTCCTCGCGCTGCTCATTGTGTGGGTGCGCAGTCAAGTGTCTGGCCAGGTATGGCCTGAGCACTATCCTGGCTGGGTGAGCCCCATCTGCCAGGAGCTCACGGAGTTGCCCACCACCCGCCTGCCATGTCCACGGGGAGCCTGTCCCTTCGCAGTTTACCTTCTACTCTCTAGCTTATTAGCCAAGGGAGGAGAGAAGTCAGTGCTGCCTGAGGACAATGGCGGAGAAGCCAGTCCCACCCCGCCTGGCCAGCGCCTCTCGCCCCAGCCTGTCTCCTTTGGAGTGAGTCTGCAGGTTACTCCGCTCAGCCTGAGGTGAGCAAGAAAACATCCCCCAAAACACTAATTAAAAACATGTCCGCCCCTTGCACATGCAGAGATAGCTGCAGGCTGCTGAAGGAAGAAGCCACCAGGATGGAGGCTTGACAGAGCTTGGACCCATCTGCAGGGCCCACAGACAAGGCCCTTCACCCACTCTGGGACTTCCACCTCTCCCGTCCCAAGACTTCTCCCCAGCTCCCAGCCTGGCAAGGGAGGGGCAAGGGGCCCGAGGCAGCTGCGGGAGCTATGTTAGTAAACACTTTACTGGCTTCCTATTTTCCTCGCACACACCCCCACCCTTCTCCGCTCCCGATGCCCTTACACACTCCCAGCCCCCAGCAGCCCCCTTTCTGTGGCCTGCACAATGAGCTCATTGTCCCGGGTGTGATTTGAATAAGGGATCTGCGGGCCTGTTCCCAGCATTGTCCGAGGGGCTGGGAAAAACCCCAGTGCAGGCAGGAGGAGCAGACCAGACAGAGACAGATGCCTAAATTAGCAACAAAGCTTTGTGCCGGTCCAGGACAAGGGCTTGCCTTGTCTGCATGGACTCAAGGGTGTGGAGCTGGCCGGCTGCTCGCATGTCTCCCCATGTTAATTAGTTTTGCATGCATGTCTGAGAAGGTGCCAGGGGAGATGTGTTTGCCTTCCTCCTCCCCCAGGAGGGGGCCCTGTTTGTAGCTGGCCAGCAGACTGGAGGCTGTGGAGTTGAGCTGGGCAGGGTTGGGCTGGGCCTACCTGGGGCACTGGGCTCTGGAGGGGGAATCCCAGTTTCCTTGCCCTGCAGGTCTCTGCCCTGTGGGGAGCCTGGCCTTGCTCTCTGTGTCCCCTCTACCCTTTTCCCACCCCTGAAATGTGGTCATCTCTGACTATGGGGAACTCGTTGGCTTCTACCCAGACCTAGGCCTGTCCATCTGGCAGTCTGTCTCTTGCGACACAGGGCCTCTTGGGACCAGGCAGCAGAAGCGACCAGTCTGGGCTCTCCTCTGTCCCAGAGCCAGATGGCCAGTCAGCTTATCGCATTACGGCCTCTCTGTCCCCAGACCCCTGCCGTCCACAGCAGGTCAGGATCTTGTTTAGTATGATGGAGAAGTTCCCTTTTTAGGCCCTTGTAGTAGGGTGGTAGACAGGGTGTAGTCATGGCCTTGCCACTGGCTTACTGTATGACCTTGGACAGCACAAATCCCTCCGACTCCTGATCTCAGTAGCAAAATGCTGCAGTTGAGCTTCAGGAACTCTTGGCTCCCTTCTAGCTGAGGAAGTCTTTGCTGGTAGTGATCATTTCAAGCTTGTGTTCATTTAGCACAATGACAAGAATGAGGCCAGTGAATTCTGAATGGGGGTGGAAGGAAGGACTTGTTCACTGTGTGCTCAGGTATGGGTTTGTATTTTCTGGGCAGTTGATGGAGGATCAGGATTTGGCAGAGCCTGTCTCCCCAGGTCCTCTCAGAGCCTCCCCCGCCAAGCCTGAGTTTCCCTCTGGCCTGTGTCCTGCCATGGTGGACAGCCATCCCAGCCCAGTAGAGAAGAAGCTGGGCAGAGAGCAGCAGCTGTCTGGGGCCCTGGGTGTGTCCCATTCACCCTTGCAGGCCCTGGGATGGGGCGCAGTGCTGAGAAGGCCAGACACCTGCCAGGCAAAGCTGAACCTGGCCAAGCCACCCACCACTTCCAGGTCATGCCTTCAGAGTGTCAGCCCCTCTGGAGCCCCACAGGAGCCCCAGGAGGCAAGGGGCAGGGATGCAGCCTTACCCTCTCTCTCATTCATGAGCAAGTGTCTGGGATCTGACTGGAGCTCTTTGCTGATCTCTTCCCACAACTCTTCCCCACTAACCTTGGCCTCTGTGACATAGGGTTATTCAACATCCAAACCTCGGACTAGTCGTTCCTAGGACTCCCTGTTCCTTTCTGGTTAGTTTTTACCGCAGAAGAGCCAAACATATTCCATTCTTTATAGACAGAAAGGAACTTCATCACTTTGTGTGTGTGTGTTAGAATTTTAGATAGGGTCCCTCGTAGCCCTGGATGTTCTGGAATTCCCTGTGTACTCTTGAACTCACGGAGATCTGCCTGCGTCTGTCTCCTGAGTGCTGGGATTAAAGATTAAGGACATACACCACCACACCTGACTATTGTGTGTGTCTTAAATAAGTTAGGTGTCATTGGGCCCGTAAATCCTAAGGTCTTTGGGAAAATGTCCTAATGCCTGGTTCTGTTCCCTCTCTTGTTCCTTACCAGCTTCTCTCCTCAGACATGGTGGGATGTACCCCGCTCTAGAGTGGGAGGCTGGTCAGAGACCCGCAGCTCTGGTCCGGCAGCCTTGAGGGTAACAAGCGAGCCAGGCCTTTCCCTCTCGTTGCAAGGCTCTAGCCAGTTCCCCACTTCCCATCCACTCTCCATCTTCCCTTCCTCTGCCTCCGGGCGGTTTCTCACTCAAGCTGGGAGCCGAGCCCCTCAGTAGTCCAAAGCTTGAAGAGGAGATGGAAGTCAGTGAGCCAAGTGCCTTCAGTGGGGTGGGGAAGAGGCAAGACGGCAGGGCCGGGGAGTTGCCTGCTGCCTCCCTGCCCCACCTCTCAGCTGCCTCAGCTGTGTCTCTGAGCTCCTTAATCTGGTGATCAGTGTGGTGCTGGAGGGTGGGCTGGCTGCTGAGGCTTTAGGGATCTTAGGAGTCACACTCTGCTAACGGAGCGTCACCAAGTGTCATGGCAAAGCTGGGGAATCACATTCCAAGCGCGGCTCCCCTCCAGAGGCAGGGCCCTGGCTGGGCCTGACCAGGATGGGTGGTACCCAGAGCAAGCTGGGACGCAGGCCTTCTGCCTGCAGCAAGGCATCACCTTGTTCTTTGTTTCTGAGAAGGAAACTTCCCAAGATTGGTGCTTCCCAGGCCTTTCTACACAACTAGACTTTTATTTTTCAGTAGCTGCCCTTAACTGTATGGCAGCTCCTAGATCCTCCAGCTGCCAATCCCAATTAGAAGTAGTGTCTGCATGTTATAGGTAGTTATTCTCCTGTAATACTACCAGAGCCGGCGGGGGAGAGATTTGTCCTACAGCTGAATGGTTATTCTAGGCAGTATGGCTTCCATATTACTCTGAGTGGCTCAGAGGAAACCCAGAGAGTTTAGAAATTGAGGTCAGGATGATGAATTCAGGTCCAGGTAGTTCTGGGGCTTGTGGCCACCAGGAGGCAGCCAGGACCTGGAGAGAAGGGACAGCGGAAGCTACGCTGTGGGCAGACACAGCCCTGGGTTAGTGGGCGGTGAGATTCCTGAGTGTCCTGGGGTTCTAAAGCCTCATCCATGATGTTGGAATAGTTCCTATCCCTGGAGTTGTTGTGGCTGGTGCCAGGCACGCATGCTCTTCTTAGTGCGTGACAGATAGGAAGGAGACGAACTCTCCAAGGTCACCTAACACGGCTGCGATATGGGGGTGGATGGTGGTAGCGGTGGCGATTTTCAGAATAGTAACTACCAGAGTGACCTCGGTACCGGTATGGCAACTGGCCGAACCAGCAGCCCAGGGAAGGGGGCACAGCTGGGCTGTGTAAATCCGTGTGTCTTTTTGTCTCTCTGTTCCATTACATGGGTATCTACTCCTCAGCAAGCCCACACACCTCCCTCAGGGCAGGTCCTGACAGGATGGCAGGATGCAGGATCCCAGGGTCTCCTTTGCTCTCTCAGAAGGCCGGGTCTGCCTCCCACAGGGCCCACCCCACCCCATCTGAACTCCAGGCTCCACGCTGGCTGAGAACCTGCCCCAGTCTCTCTCTGTGGAGATGAGCTTCTAAAGACCTCTCAGCTTCCCTGTGTCCCTTCCCAGAAGCACCCTGGGCCAAGGAGTAGGGACCTGTCCTGAGCCTGACCCACCTCCTCATGCAGCTGCTTCCTTCTCCAGGGGAGGGCAGAGGCTCCTGTTGTCTGAGATGTCAGCGATGCTGGAGGTGGGTGAAGCCATGTATGTCACTGAAAGAAAGCTTCAGGCCCCACGGCCCCTAAGTCCTAAGCCCCTGGGTTTGGGAGACTGTTCCCTGCATCTTGACAGTAGTGGCTTCTTCTGAGCTTTATTTTTCCCTTACTGAAATCTTTCCCTTTCAGGGTCCAAGGTGGCCTAGTAAAGAAGTAAAGAAGACCAGCCCCCTCACCTGAGTCAGAGACTGGGCCTTGCAGCCCACTGTCCTGCTTAGCGATCCTCTGCAAGGAACCCTGGGAAAGAACCTGGGAAAGAAGCTCTGGGTATGGTGCTGCGGTCTCTGGCTCTCGCCCTGCGCTTTCTGCACTTACCTGCCAGGCACCCTACCTCCTGCGCCCTGATTTCCAGGAAACTCAGCCAGCCTTTTCTCCTTCAAACTGCCCTGGCACATGCTCTACCTAAATCCTACCAAAAAAAACCCCAAACCAAACCAAAACAAAGCCCCAGAAGCTTCTACTGCTGACCTCCAACGCTGGGCTGGGAAACAGCTGTCCTGGAGCAAAGGCCTGCACCAGAGGGCGTATGTTCTGGCTAGGCCTGCTTCCAGCCCGAGTCTGGATGCCTTCTCCTCCAGCTCCAAATGCTCTTAACAGTGCCCTGGTGGCTTCAGGAAGGGTTTGCCATCATCCGGGACCTTCCCTGGGTCAGAGCCCTTAGACTCATAAACTCCCACCCTAAGTAATCCACGAGGATGCCGGTTCTTGGTGCCTGGTCCCTATCCCTGGCTTCCCCAGCTGGGTGACTGCCGCAGGCACAGCCAAAACAAGTGTGCCCATGAAGTCCGGAGGGCACGGAGTCAATATCCTGTACAACCCCAGGTGACCCTGGGCCGGTGCATAGCCTCTCGGAGCCACTGCTTCTAAAATGAGAAAGCGGCACTTGCCTCCCCATGCAAGCTGCTCACAGGCAGTTTCTCTTGTCTGTAGATGTCCTGGAAGGGAAACACCGGTACAGACAGAGAAGTGGTAACTCCTGCCAAGGTCACAGGACAGACCCAGACCCGGCTACTCCCGGCACCTGGAGGGTCAAGGCAGGGAAGGGAAATGCAAAGCCACCATCCTGAGGTGCTGTCCAGGGAGCGATCCTGCACCAGGGACTTGGCAGGAGACCAGGGGAAGTGCTCCACAGCCCTTGCAGAGGGCCTCTGCCATTGACCTGCTGGCCTAGCATCTCCTCCATTTCTGCCTGTGCCACAACTTTCTGGCCCGTTCTGTGCCTGATGTGCCATGGAACACTCTGTTTAGGCCCCTGGGAAATGGAAACATCACCACCAGCATTTCCACCACAGAACCAGGCAGCACGCTGGGAAGTTGCCAAAGGAAGGGACTCCAGCCTCCCAGGAGTTAATGCTTCTCCCCAGCTGTCCTCCCTCCTCCTGCTCACAGCGGGCAGGGCCTGGAACCAGGAGCCATGCTGCTGCTGTTGCCAGGGGAGCTGGGAGGCAGATCGGAGCTATGCAGGGAAAAGGCTCGGCCTGTCAAAGTGTCTGAGATGAACCACCACCATCCCTGTGCAGCTGGGCTCAGATGTGTCTGGCTCTTGTTCTGTGCCTGAGAACGGTGAAGCCCAGTGAGGTTCAAGGGCACACTTACTATTCATTAGTCAGGGGTTCTTGACGTCCTGTCTCTCCCAGGGTGGGTTCCCCCCTTCCTCTTTCTCTCCCTCCTGTGACACATTCCTGGGTGCCTGTGGTGAGGACCACACATCCCCTCCTGCACAGCCCCCTCCACACAAACCCTGCATCAACTCCTGCTCAGGAGACCAGGCGGGACAGAGACAATGGCTTCAAGAAACCATTCAGGCGGGACCCACAGCCGCTCCCACTCCCAGTGCCCCTAGAGATCCCACTCTGCTGTGACTCAGGCACCCCTGGGCCCCTGCTTGCACAGGCCTGGACAGGAGCAGGCTACCAGGCACTGCCCTACATAGCATGCCAGTGTCACTCTGCTTCCGGCGGGCCCTTGGTGCCTCTGTCCTGCTGGCTGGACATTTTTGTGCAGTTCCTTGGAGAATAGGAACTGTGCAATGCTTACTGAAATGTGGCGATGTCAGAATGTAAAAGGCCCTATACTTGGCTACAAATCTCATAACTAGGGATTTATTCCAGACATGCTGGGGAAGCTTGCTAAGAACCATGGACAGAGAACTGCGGTTGAATTAGCCGGTCGTTTCATTCAATGGAATACTACACAGCTGTAAAAGTGTGGAAGGAACTCTGTATGTGGGCTGAAATGGAAGGTTGCCTAATATCCCCAAGTGAATGGAATAAATTACAGATCAGTCGAGTGTGTTCTTGTCTGTATACATTTAAAAGTCAGTCATGGAGTCAGGGGTATGTGATCAGCTCAGTGGTAGAACAAGAGGCCTAGAGTCAGGTAAAAACATCAGCCGTGAGTGTGTGTGTATGGATATTTCCTGAAAATGTGCATTGGACAGCAGCCTCTGGGAAGTGTGCGAGTGTGTGTGTGTGTGGGGGGGTCTTCCTGCATTCTCTCTGTGTTTGTGAAATGCTTTTATCGAAAAAGGAAAGGGTGGTAGTCACTCAGTAGTCTTAACTGCTGCCAGGGAGGGCAGGGACTCCAAGACCAGGTGGCGATGTGGCAGGGGAAAGTGTCTAACGGTGCAGGCGCCTCTCACATTTCTCCAGCACAGTCATGTCATCATCAGGGCCCCAACTGTCAGTCAAAAGCCCACTCAGTTCCAGGCTTAGGTTCTCTGGTTCTTGCTTAGGTGAGCATCTTATTTTCAGATGTGCAGAAGACACATCTGAAAGGAGGGGAGTGGGTTTCTCCATGCTGGTTGGCAAGAGAGGGGCAGAGTGAGTGTCCCAGAGTGGGTAAGGCAAGTGTAGATTCTGAGTCCCCTCTGGGAGGAGCTGTTTTGAGGAGGGGGGCCTTGTGGGGCATGTTGATTAGGAGTAGGCTCCCCTACCTGCTCTAACCCAGTGGAGGCACCCTGCTGGGGACAAGCTGGCTTCAGGAGTGGACTGACTCTGAAAGGCTGTATCTGCATACCCAGCATGTGACTAAAGAGATGCCACCTCGCTGCTCCCAGTGCTAATCAAAAACGTGGCTTTACCCCCAAAGGAGTAAATTGCTAGAGGGTGTCCCTGAAGAGCAATGTGGAGCTGAGCACTTAGGCTTGGAATTCAACACAGGTCCAGGCCCAATATCCCACAGAGCTCCGTGGTGGGTCCCGAGGCCTGGGAGTGGGCAAAGAGAGATTCTCAGTAGAACTGACCAAAGGAACCTGGGAAACTCACAGAGAGTCCTGGACCTCCAGCTGAGGGAGTCAGGAGGGAAGCTGGGTGGGTGGGGGGGCTGTCAAATGCCAGGTCTCCTGTTTTGGTGCAGTGAGCACTAGTTTTATTCTGTGGGAGCCACTGGAGCACTCATTCTACAGACAACACTGAAGTTCAGAGATACATGTCCCAAGTCACAGTTAAAAAGATGTAACACCCAGCTCATCCACTGCAGTCTGGACTACTAGCTCCAAATATATTCAGTTGACTGGGCCACTTAAAAAAAGGTCTCCTAGGCCCCAGTCCCTCCTGGCCAGTCCCATATGTAGAGACAACGGCTCTGTAAGATTCCCACAATCCCTTGCTTAGAGGCCCTCCCTATTTGTACCTAATTTCATCTCTGGGGTACACCTAGCACTTGGAGCCTGAGCACTAGGGCTGGAGAAGGGATTCAGAGCCACATACAGATGGGGGGACTTCAGTTAGCTTCAGTTGAGGACCATGATGTCTCCCTTCTGGAGGCTGGTCATCTGCACACAGATGCTGTCTTTTCCTTCAGGTCCTTGACTTGAGAGCTTGATGGAAAGGTCAAGCATGCTCCAGCCCCCCCTTCCCCCCACCCTGCACTTCTCAGAGGTAGGCCTGCTGTGGGCTTGAGGCTGGAGGACAGATGACACTAGAGTTCTCGAAACACTGGAACTCTTCCAAAGCCATTGGTTTTCCAGGACAACCCTGGGGGAAAATTAGGAGGAATCTTGGGAGAAAGGACTCCTCTGACCCGACCCTGGGAACTCTTTGTCTCTTTGACCCCAGCTCAGAACAAATAAAAATTAAAAAAAATCTTCTACTATGTCTCTTGTCAGCTCCCCCCACCCCCAAGCAGACATGAGTGAGGAAAGCAAGATTCAGCCATAAGCAAGGACAGCTCATGATATATTGAGGTGGGGTAGGGAATATGGAGTAAGAAGCTTCAGAAAGTCTCTCTGCCCTGGGCTAGGGTCATGAGAGTAGCCAGAATCCTAACTTGTTCTGCGGGTGGAGATTACAGGTGCCATCAAAAGCAGAGCGCTGGAGGTTCTGAGTGGGGACCCAGGTCCGGGTCCTAAGCCTCCATTAATGTCTTCACAGTTGTCACCAGGATCCCATAAGACGATCATGATCTCTACATTAGGAAACCGAGCCTCATAGAGGTTTAGGTAGAGCCATGCTGTTGAGAAACAGTGGCCTCTACGACCAGCGTGGGAAGCGGGGAAGCAGGGGGTCACGAGGCTCCGAAAGTCTTTGACAAGTTTTTTTTTTAATGTATGCACGAAATCCCAATCACGCCTCCATCCGTTTTCATTCCCACAGATCCTCGGACCTCGGACCCCAGACAATAATTAACACGTTCTCAGTCCCAGCACAGCTCCAAGTGCGTGCGCAGACCCAAATCACATTTAATCCTCAGACGCTGGTGTGCAAAGCTGGGCACCACCCTTCCTTAGTCCCATCTAAGAGGCGGAGAGGGTAAGGACCAAGAAGCTGTTTTCACGGTGGCAGCGTGGGTGTGAGCGCAGCGGGAGATGTTAGCAGTGAGCTGCCCGCCTGTCCAGATGCCAGGCGCTTCCCTACCGCATCCCTAAAAGCTTGGTGGCTGGCCAGCCTGATTCAGCCCTAAGATTCCGAACGAAAAACTCTCTGGCTGGCTCTCGGCAGCCGGAACCACAGGGTAGTCAGAGCCAGAACCACCGACTACCCGGCGGCGCTCCCCGGGGGCGCCCGGATCCCGCGGCCGGGGCTGCAGGCTAGAGCCCCAAGGCACCGGGAGGAGCCATGATCCCGGGCTGGGAGGGGAGGACTAGAAGGCGGGCGCACAAAGAGCTTTTTATTCAAATTTGTTTAGAGTTTCGCGAATTTGCATGAAAAATGTGTGAGAAAAGCCAGCTCCGGTGACCTCATCCGCACCTGCCATTAACGTTCAATTAGCGGCTGAATAGCGGCTGCCGACGCGACGTGCAGAGAATCCTGCCTGCCCCGCGCAGCGTGGCGGAGGGCCGGGCGCGGGATCGGGAGGAGGGGCGCGGCGGGGCGTGGGGCTCCGCCGAGGCTCAGGGCCCGACACCCAGGGCCTCCGCACCCTCCGGCTCGAGGGACCCCGGAGCCCCCGGGTCCTGGGACGCCAGGCGGTCCAGGGCGCGGCGGGGCCCTGGGGATCAGCGCTCCCTCGGGGCCCCGAGGAGCTCTCCGGGTCTCCGGGTGCCGAGGTGGTGGGCGAGCCCCGTCCCGGCTCAGACAGGCTTCCTCGCCACCTTCCGGACAAAGTGTCAAGTACAAGTTCAAGTTCAGGGGCAGGCCCCAGGAGGGAGGGGTGGGGCGGGGGGAGCCATCCCCGGCGGCCTTTGTTCTCCCGGGTAAGCGCTCCCACGTCCCCCTCCCGGGCGGGTACCCCCGCCCCGCCCTGCCGCGCCCCGCAGGAGCCGCCTCCTCCCGCCCGCGCGGCGCCTCTGCCCGGGTCCCCGCGACCCTGCTCAGGGCCACCGAAGGGTCTGGGGGCTCGGGGAGGGGGGTGGGGGGAGGTGCGGTCCGAGCCCGTGGGAGCCTCCCCGGCCCCGCAGTCCCAGCAGCAAACTGCGCTCGGTCGGACGGATGCCCGCGCGCGCGGAGGTAAGGACCCTCGGCGGGGTTCGCCCGCACCCCAGTGCCCCGCCCACCGCCGGGCCCACGCGACCTGCAAACCGGCGGGTTGGGTCTCAGGGGGGCGCGCTGCCGCTCCAGGCCTTTGAGGGTTCCAGACTTCGGGGGATGGGTACGTGGTCAGGAGCGCCCTGCGAAGGCTGGGGAAGAACACTGGCCTTTGCCAAGGGCGGCTGGTTCTCCGTCTTTCCCGCAACAGCCTCTTGGCCTCCACGTCTGCGTCTCTCCGGCTTTGGTACACCCTTGGCTCAACTCCGATTTCAGCAGGGAGGGAGGGAGGGAGCTAAAGGAGAGCGCCTCCGACTCGGAGTCCCCCTGGGGAGGAGAATCGAGGTGTGCTTGACTGTTGGGGAATCACCGTGCTCACTGAACTACCTCCCCCCTCCCTCCCTCCGGAGAACCTCGTGGAAAGTTTGGAACCAAAAGGGCGCTGGCTGGTATGGGTTAAGGTGGTCTGAAACCTGGCGGCAGTGCCGCGGTCTTCTGCCTATGAAACCTCCCTCGGGCGGGTGCCCGCACGCCTGGAGTTAGGGGTTACCCTTTCCACTCCGCCCCCTTCTAAACCGAAAGAACCTCCAGGGCTGCTCGGCGCTGCCTTTGATTCTCAAGGGCTGGATCTGACATCATTTGTGTGACACCGCTTTACATACGGTTCCAACATCCACGATTCTTGCTTTCTAAATTCACAGTAAGTTGGAAGTTGGAAATCAGAAGTGCGTGCTCCCCCACGGCACCAGCTGTGCTGCTCCCCTGGCTATTTCCCTTGTTTGGGGGGGTCTTCCCCCTGATTTTTCATTTCTAGAGCATTGCTCCCCGCTCAAGAGCACACTCCTCTTGCCAAATTTTGACAAGTCCCTCCCGGTTCAGGATGCTTTCTCAGACTTCCTCTTCCTCCCTCCCCTGACATCTCCAGCTGCGCTGTCAATGTTTATCAGTAAGTGAAATGATTCATAGATACATGAATTAAAAAAAGAGATACACCATCAAAGCTCTTAAGCATTGAGGTTTGCGTTTGTTTTGCTCTCAATACTCACTTTGATGAAAGAAAGCTCTCAGGGACTTCACCCCTCTGCTCCATGACATTAGGAGGTCTCATTCGAAAGCAGGGACCATGAAAAGGGATGAAAAGGCTCTTCCAGGTGACCTATTAAAAAGAAAGTAAAAACATTCAATGAAAAATCGCTTTCCACTATTTTGTGTAAGAAGGGCAGAGGGAGCCCCTCAACACCTGTACAGCTCTACTGCCCATTCGACGGGGCAGGGGAAGGCAGGAAGAGCTAGGTGCACGGGAGCCTTTGACAAAGCCTTGGTGCGCTATGGAGAAGCTGTCTGAACGTAGAGATCTGTCATCAACATTCTGTGTGTTTGCTTTGCATTTTGTTTTTGAGACAGGGTCTCTCTGTGTGGCATGCCCTTAGTTGTCCTGGAAATCACTATGTATTTCAAACTCACAGAAATCTGTCTGCCTCTGCTTCCCAAGAGCTGGGATTAAAGGTATGTGTATGTGTGACTATGCCCAGCTTGTCACCAGCACTAATGGCAGAGGAGCCTGGGAAGGAACATATTCTTAAAGAGGGGGAGACCAAAATGACTTCAGTTATTTATTTATTCGATGAATGTGTTCTGCCTGTAAGCACATCTGTGCATCACATGAGAGCATGGTGCCCTCAGAAGCCAGAAGAGGGCATTGGGTTCCCTGGAAATGGAGTTGTAGACTTACAGACAGAAGTGAGCTGCCATGTGGGTGTGGGAATCAAACCTGGATCTTTTGAAAACAGCAGTCAGTGCTTTTAACCATTGAGTCGCCTTTCTACTCCCCCAAATGACATTTTCCTCCTCCCCTTCCCCCTCCTCTCTCCTCCTCCCCTTCTTCTTCTTCTTCCTCCTCCTCCTCCAACCCCTCCCCCTCCCTCTCCTTCTCTCCCTCCTCCTCTTCTTCTTCCTCCTCCTCCTTCTCTAAGGAGGCAGTTCTAGATTTTTCCTCGGAGAAACTTTGGGCCAGAGCTCTCACCTCCCTGATTCTCTCTGTGGAGCTGTGACATCTCAGATGAACCTCTATTTCCTTCCAGCATCTTCCGGTTCATACATGGGTAAATAAGGACACACAGCCACAGCTTGCAGAGAGCGACATAAATACCACTCTGCAGGAGGCAGGGACAATGACGTCATTATCTGTATGTGTTCTCCCAGTTAAAGGACGTGGCTCTTGTTCTCAGCCCCCTTTAGAGAAGAGGGAAGTGAGAGATGGGGACGTCACCGGCACCATTTGCCTCACAACTAGGGAGAGGTGCGGATGGTTTGGAACCGTGGCTACCTATGCTGCCAAGATGCTGACTTTCTTCTTAAAGCCTCCCACACTTAGCTCTCTCTTCTTTACAAACCTTGTCACTCTGGTCAAATCCTCTGTTTCCTTGTCTGTAAAATGGGCTTGCTCATGGGTCTCCTGGACTTTCAGTGAGGGTGATGCTGTTTGGCTGGGTACCTGAGACATTACAGATGAGCCCACGGGAGGCAGGTGGTGTTATGAGTAGCAATCACCTTTAATAATTGGTACTGTCATTTCCTTTGCAAAAAAAAAAAATGGAAAAGGAAAAGGAAAGAAAAAGAAAAACTTTGCCCTCGTGGTTGGTCTCTAGATGCCTGAAGAAAGCGACAGGAAAGACTGGAGGTGGTCTTGGAAATGGCATCTTGAGGGAAGATGACCACAGCCAACGAAGACTCACTGATCCCCAGGGTCTTAAACACACACATTTTAGGAAGCTCTGCCCTTAAGCAGGCTGGGAGGGGTGAGCAGTGAAAGAACCCCCCTTTGGACCAAGACAGAAGACTCTCCGGGGGAAGATCTAAAACTTGTTCTTATTTTCTTTTAGTCCTAAGGTTGGCTAACCATTACCTCTGGATAGAAAATAAGACCAGATCCTGCTCCCAAAACAGACCTTGTCAGTGCGCTGGCTATCTCTGCCACCTCTTTAAAAAGTTAATATTTATTTATCCAGGGTTTGTTTTCTGCCAGTCAGTGTTTTTTGGCTTTGGAGATGAAGCAGAGAATAAAATAGGAACACCCTTGGCCTTGGGGAACTGGAGTGTGTGTGTGTGTGTGTGTGTGTGTGTGTGTGTGTACAGCAGGGGAGAGAACACAGCATCAGCTATGTGAGGTGCAGACCTACCTCCTCTGAGCTGGATTCCCCATGATGAGACTGGTTGCTGGGTCCCCCTTCCCCTTTACCCATCCTTGCAAGCCAAGGACACACAGCCATCTTTTCCTGTGGTGGTTATTAGGGGGAGAAAGACTGACTGGACCCCTTTCTCTAACAGGCAATAAGTAAGAGTGACTAGAAAAATAGCTCAATGCTAGAGGCACTTGGCTAGCATGTGGGGGGTCGTGGGTTCCGTCCCCAGTATGAACCGCAACAAACAAGGTAACAAACTGAGGCAGAGATAGATCCCTTTGACCGGACACATCCCTCAAGGCTGCCAGGACCCAGGAAAGACTGAGATCCTGGCAGCAGCACAAGGACAGAGGCAGTGGCATTTTATGGTAGAAACCAAGAGGACCGGCTGGAAAGGGTGGAGCTGTATTATTTTAATAGCTAACCTGGGCTGCTCTCCTCAGCTCTGTTTGCGATCATGGTGCCAACACTGTTATTAATCTGTATTGGCAAGGAGAACACTGAGGCACCGAGATGAAAGAAGGTAGCCCAGAGTCACACGGTGGTAACTGGCACAGAGTCAGTGGAGAGTCCCAGGTCGCCTGGCTCCAGGGCTCACACACCTAGCGCATGCCCTGACTGCTCATCTAGGGTTGAGGTTTCAGGGAGAAATGGGAGCTCCTCTACAGATGAAATCTACTCCCTGGAAGGTCCTTAGAACTGCAGGGATTTCCTTTCTGTCATAGGTTTTTTTATGTTTTGTTGTTGGTTGGTTGTTGGTTGGTTGGTTTTGAGGCAGAGTCTCACTCCATTGCCTGGGCTATTCTCCAACTTGTAGCTACCCTCCTGCCTCAACTTCCCAGATGCTGGGGCCCCACATCTAGCATCCTTCTACATCTTTGAAGCACCAACTTAGAGATGCCAAGAGTCTTCTTTTATAACTTTCTATCTCTTGGTAGATAAGGAAACTGAGTCTGGGAAAGGATTTGCCTAAAGCCATTGTCAAAATAGGCACCTGCACTCTGCCCTTGGCAGAGCTCATTCACTGCCAGCCAGGCTGGAACGGAATGCAAAGGGCTCCCGGGGAAAAGCTACTTCCTTGACTAGAGACTTTCCCGGGCTCAGCTGCCCACATTGCTGGGCACCCTTGTACCAGTAGAGAAAAAAAAAAGTTTCAGAGGACCCAAGGCACAGCACGCTCAGAGAACCAGAGCCCTGGAGATAACACCCCATCCTCTTAAGAATGAGGGGGTCAGTCAAGAGACTGTCAAGAAAGCCCCCTGAAGTTAAAGTGCCAGAGGCATGCTGTGTGTCCCTCCATGCTTGGGGGGTGGGGTAGGGCTCCGTTTGCATCCATTTTCTGAGGAAGATGAGGGTGCTCCCCTGGAGAACCCTGTGAGTGCAGAGAGGGGAAGGACAAGAGAGAGATGCTGCCTGTGAAGGGACTCTACCAAGGGGTGGTGGTGGATGGGGGGCCCCCCTCCCCGCTTGCTACGCATCAATTCAATAATTTGAAATTATTGAGGGACCAGAAATCCCTCAGCTCCTTCATCACAAACTCAGAAAGAGGGTGGAAGAGCATCCAGGAGATACAGGAGGGGTGGGAGAGGAGCAGGGATGCACTTCCCATATAGGGGGGTCCTCTTGAGTTGTACCTCACTTTACCCTAACCCTAGGGACTTGCTGCAGTGTGAGGGCGGGGCTGGGGGGGGCTAGTGCTCTCTGGTTAAAATTTGACTGTAGTGGCTTCCTGGATGCAAGCATAATTTGAGTTCTCTAGATTTTCCTGGTGGAGCTAGAGGCTCTATCAACGGCCAGACTCAACTCTGGGTGAAAGATTTCTGCCTCTGGTGAATCCAGGGTCAAAGTTAAGAGTACCAGCTCTCTTTTTAAGAACGATTTTTGTTGCCTACTTCTGCCTGGCAAGTCACAAGGCCTACCTAACTCGTTAGACTAAGGAAGACACTTGAAGACCCCTGAGACATCTGTCCTCGCTTGATGAGGCTTTGCTGGAAGCCAAGGATGGCCACTCAGGCCCTAAATTCTTCTGGCCCCCAAATGAATTGGCCCAAGACTCTTCTAGAAAAATAAACTTAGACTGGCCAGTCAGCCAGCCGGGAGGAGTGAGAGGAAGCGGAATTACATCTAGACATCTCTCTCTCTAAGAACAATATTGTTATGTTTATCCTATTGCTCTGATTTGCTTAAAATCCTAATGTGAAGGAAACCACTGGAAGGTGTTGGTACTGACTACCCTCCTCCTGAGCACACACATATCGATTGGACATGCCTTAAAAGTTTTGGAAGCAGCAAGGCAGTGGTGGTGATCACCTTTAATGCCTTTAATCCCAGCACTCAGGAGGCAGGGGCAGGTGGATATCTGAGTTCTTCAAGGCCAGCCTGGTCTACAGAGTGAGTTTTAGGACAGCCCGAGTTGCAACAGAAAAACCCCGTCTCAAAAAACAAACAAAGCAAAACAAAAAGTCTTGGAGATATACATATATATATATGTATATCTCCAAGACTTTTATATATATATTGGCGTACATCAGTACTTTACCTCTCTGGGTTCCAATATATCTTTCATTTCCTGCCTGAATTTGGCGCCCCAGGTAGGAGCCAGTAGTCACCTTGTGACTGGGGTCTGTAGGTCTGTAGGTCTGTAGGTCTTGATGTGCTACCTGTAACAGTGTCCAGCATGCACATCCTCTTAGGAGCTTCAGAGGTGTCTCAGGGTCCTCCGCCTCAAAGAAGCTACTTTTAAGGGTTTGTCCAAGCAGCTAAACGACCTTTGGTGGCTTGCCAGGCAGTACCAGCTCCCTCACCTTAAAGTCTCTTTAGTGCAGGAGGCTCCCAGAGAAAACCCTGACCCTCGTAGAGGACTTGAGGGTTTGCAAGCCTTCTTTCTTAGTCGTGGCAGCCAGCTAGCCTAGCTGGTGCTGCCCAGCGGAAGACTGGCTGGCGGCTGCCCCGTTGGGGCCCTGGGCACCAGTCTTCTTGCCTACTGAGCTCACAGCCTCTCTGCCTTATCGCTGTCTGTCGGACCCACAATCGGGATATCGGATTTGCCTGAGAATCAGGACCACCGAATCTCTCTAATTTATTCTAACCTCGAGGTTCCAGAAAAGTCTCCAGTGGATGTCAGTATACAGTGTGCCTCAGAAAGGAGAGCTGTCGGCCGTTCGCGGTGGGGAGTGTAAAAATTTGCCTGGTGGTGGGTGGCATCAGTTCTCTGCCCCTGGTTTCCTATCATCCTGAAAAGATTTTCTCCCCAAGGGGAACACAGCTTGACTGAAACACATTTCTCCTGTCTGATTCTGCCGGCTGGAGATAGGTTATCTTGGTCGGGCTTTTCGAAACGATTTCCAACAACAGCAAGAGAGAGCCGTCCTGACAGGCCCCAGGAGGACGCACACCACTGGTGTCTCCGACCTCGGGACATTCCGAACACGCGGGATCTCAGCAGCCTGGGGTCTGTCCCACACAGATCGCCCCGAGCTGCCCGCAGCCGGTCCACCGCTCGGGTCTGAGCACCGAGGGCCCGCGCTCGGTGCCCCGGGCCGGCGGCCGCTTAGCTCTCTCTGCCAAGGCGAGGCTGCAGCTGGGGATAGCTGTTCTTAGAGACTCCACAGCGGCGCCGAGGGCAAGATCGGGTTCGTCCCACGACCTTGGCGCCAGCAAACCGAAGGAGGAGACAGACCCCAATTTTCTCCCCCTGGAGCTGAAACAAAACCTGAAAGCCTGGGCTCGTCCGCACCGCCAGAGGTGGCGCCTCGGCGGCGGGTGCCCGCGCGGTTCCCAGGCCTGGGTGCCGCGTCCTAGCTGGCCCGTCAGTTAGCCAGTTAGCCAACAGTTAACTCCCGGGCGACATTCATGGGAGCGCAAGGCCAGACTCCACGAGCCTGCGCGGCCTCCAGCCGCAGAGCCGCCGGGCCGGGCTCCCAGAGGAGGGTCGGAGGGAAATCCCTGGTAATTAGAGGGGAGGTTTTCCCCGGGCGCCCCTCTGCGAAGTGGCCTTGGCTCCAGGAGAGGAACAAAGCGCTAAGGTGCCTGCGCTCAGCGCGCCCTCCGGGCCCGCGCGCCCCGCATCCCGCCCCCTCTCCGCGCCGCGGCGGCCGCGGGCTTTGTGCGCTGGGGCCGCGCGCCCGAGCTGCACCTGCCCGGCTTTAAGTACCTTGGCTAGCCAGCGCGGGCTGTTCTAATCGCCATCTCCAAAGTACCTGCTCATGAATAAACACCAGCCCCATTTGTCAGGTACTTAGCGCTCATTGTGAAAGGGAAATTGGTCCTTTTCTGAAAGTGTCTATCCTCAACCCATCTGCCCAGTCCTGGTTGCAGAATTTCCCCCCACCCTTTACACACACACACACACACACACACACACACACACACACACACACCACGAGGCTCCTCCAAGCTAAAATAAACTCGCTTTTCTTCCGGTAAGTGCGTGATTGAGCCGCGACAATAGGCCGAGAGCAGGAGGCCGCTGGGTCAATAGCCTGCGTCTATCCCATTGACAGGAAGAGTCAGCATCGGCAATGCAAGGCCTTTGGAAAACCTCACTCCCGGTCCGCCACGGGGGCTTTCAAGATGTGCTTGCCCCGACCCTGGGCAAAATTCTGGAAACAGAGGTTCCGAGGAGGTGTCTGTTATTCCGACCAACGTTGGTGCCTCGCTGAACTCCCATATCCCCCACTTTCCCCGCTCGGGCGTCATTTTGATCTGACTCAAGTCTTGGGCATTTATGACGGAGAATACGAGGATCTGGATAACACAATTTGCAAAAACACCCAGGCCAGTTGCAGGTTGGATGTTGGTGTGGGGTGGTGCTTCCAGGAACCCGGCTGCACCGAATTACTAAGCTTGCATCACAGCTAAGGGTTCAGAAAGCTCAGAGGTGGGAAGAGGTAGCCTGCCCTGCCAATACACTTGCCTCCCAGAGGCTATAAAAGCTGAGGCGAACAGTTATGCGTTTTTAGGTTCACCCAAAGGCAGGATAGCAAACCCCAAGTAGTCCCTTGGCATCCTGGTGGTACACTCCTGTTCCACCCACTCGTTTTTCCAGAGCCCCGTGGTGCCTAGTGCCTGTCCCCAGGGCTTCCCCCAGGGTGGAATTCGTCCTGAAGCACAGTGGTTTTCCAGACCTGCGGACTACCACGAGCAGCTCTGACAATGAAAGTGTTTGCTAAGAGGAGATTCCTCTAAAGGAGTGGAGGGAAATAGCTTTGTCTTCTTTCCTCTCTCCGGATTTCGTTCTGTGTTTACAAAACCAGCCCATAGCCCTTCTACCGAGGCCGAGGCCGCTCGGCCCCTGCACGGCTCATGGAGGTGCCCACACCAGATTCCAGGGTCTGGATGCTAGGGTGTTCAGATATGCAAGACACGAGGGCAATCAGGGGTTCCTGGAGCACTCCCTTACAGTGAGGGCTGGCCGCCTTTGCACCCCAGCCTCCAGGTCCCTGCCAATCACTAGGAAGGACTCTGGGGGTTCTCGGTTCTGTGGTACAGTCAGATGTGAGCAGACCCATTTAGAGGAGGTCTGTGGGGCCACATGCCTAGGCCAGCTAGGCATGGAGACTAAACATGCTAGGGAGGGAGACTGCTGCCCGCTCCACCAGGTTAGCCTAAAAACCATGGCTGTCCTGGAGCTCCTGGCTGGTCCCAGACTTCTACTGGGGTGCAGAGATCTGACTTCTCCAGACCCAATCCAGACCAGCCACACCACAGGCACAGGCCGCATGGCGGAAGACTGGAACACAGAGGCTTACTTGAGACATGGTCTAGAAAACAGCAAAGTCCTGTTTCTCTTCGAGATTAGCGGGTGGTGGTTGGAAGGGCAAGCTTGGCACTGGTGTGGGGACCGACCTGGAAGGGGTGGAAGACTCCAGGAAAGAGGCTTTAAAGTAGAAATCCCCGGGGTTCAGAAACTGAGCCGCCCTGCGGGAACCCTTGCGGGACTCTGAAATTCGAATTAGTTGACCTTATGTGTTACTGTTGGGATGTCTCATTGGTGAGAGTGTGTGTACTTCTTCACAAATCCGCAGGTTTGGGGAGGCTGGCCGCTGCAGGAACTCACAGGGCTGCGGATCAATCTCAGGTCTTAGCAGGAGCAGTAAGAGTTTTAAATGCACACTCTCTCCCTTCAGCACTCAAGTTCTCTCTCTTTCTGGATCAAACTTTCGGTGCACGTCTTTGAGATCCCTTAAGGAACAGCCACACTCCTCCCAAAGCCCGGGGAGGGGGGGGAGTCCAGTGGGGACCGGGCAGAGGACAGCTTCAGATCTGGTTACCTCACCTGGTGGGTCAGAGGCCTGGGGCAGCTGCTGGGGAAGTGCTGGCTCTGGTCACCACTTGTGGAGATGCTTCTCCTTGAATTCGGTCTCACACCGGAAAGGCCTGGAGCGATGTCCTCCTCAAATCCCCACTGCATGCTCTCTCCTCCCCAATCCTCCACCGCTTCTATCAGTCCCTGGCCTGTGTTGCCCCAGTGAGGGCTAAGAAAGAGGTGTTGGGGGATGCAGAGGCTTTCTCACACTGCCCAGGGAGCAGCTGTGACCCCTGAACATGGTTATGGCCTGTAGCGCTGGCATTTCATCTCTACAAGGGGTTGAGAAGGAGCCCATAGTCTCATCCCATTACTTTCCCCAAACCCCTGGCTTCCTCAGAAGGATTCAGCTGACACAGGCGCTGCCATCTCCAAGCCAGGGCCCCTGCTCTGGCTACATGATGCCTACATACCGCTTACCACAGCTGGGGAACAGCGGGCAGGGAGGATCCCCATTGCACGGTCTGCACCTGAAGTGCAGGGCGATTCACTCAACCTCAACAAAAAGGCACAGACCTTGCCAGCAGAGAGAACTAGCTGTGATCTCCCTAGACCCTGCTTTGCTGACCAGGGAAGGCTTCTGAAAGCTTCTTAGCCTTCCTGGCCTGTGGTGGGTAGGAAATGCACTCTTGTTCTTTCTATGGCTTTTCTTGTACTTTCTTTTACTGCCTGGGGTGTCTCTGAACTCACCACAGATCAGCAACCAGGGCCAGCTCCGGGTGAGCACCCCCCACCCAGACCCTGATACCTTCCATCCCCTTCAGGTATTAGCTGTATTAACAGGATGGAGGATGGAGGAGGCAGGGTGTTCCTGGAAGCCCTTACAGACAAGGGGCTGAAATTTCTCCGCTCTCCTGCCGTTTAGTTTCGTGGTCTTAGTTCCCTCTGGCTGTGCAGTTTTCTAGCTCCTCTCACAACTGAGCAGAGAAGCCAGCAGCGTAGATTTCACTGTTTGGACTCTTACGCACGTTCCAGGATTTTCTGTTGCAGGTCGGCCGGCAGAGGGCGCCCTGGGAGAGCACGGAGAGGGTTTGAACGCCTTTCCTGGGTCCCTGGCGCCACACTGTGGGGCTCCATGATTCACAACCACATCAGTCATCACCACATCCCGAACTGGCAGAGTCTCCTGGACAAAGCTACGAAGCAGGCCTGAAGGTGGGTGGGAAGGAGGCGTCCCCGCCTACAGCAGGAAGGATGCCGGCTACTGTTCCACAGCAGATCTATTTATAACCACGGTAACACCGAAGGGAGTCATTGTTAGGCGCACTGTGGAGGTGTGTGCGTGCGTTCACATTAAATGTGCAGGAGCAGGGCAGGGGTAGAAGGTATAGCTGCTCATAATTCTTCTGAGTTGGTAGAGTTTTTCTAGAACATTTAGTTCAAGTAATTTCTCCTCTTAGGGGGTAGGATGGGCAGACTGACCAGTTGACCAGGCAGGTCTTGAACTCCTGATCCTCCTGCCTCAGCCTCCCCAGTGCTGGGGTTACAAGTATGTACCCCACAATCAACTTGAACATTCCCTTTAGTGACAGGAAACCGAGGCCCGGAGATTGGGATAGTCTTATCCAAGGCCCTGTAGCAGTTCCAGACAGTACAGTGTTAGTTCAGCTAAGCCTGGGATCTGAACATCAGTATCCTCTGCTGTTGAACACTGAAACTGTACCACGTCCATGCTTCTGGAGTCACATTTTAAGGTGTGTGTGTGTGTGTGTGTGTGTGTGTGTGTGTATGTGTGTGTGTGTGTATGTGTGTGTATGTGTGTGTCTGTGTGTTTGTGTGGTATGTCTGGGAGACAGTGTATGCCCAATTGAGAAGAAATGTGTCTTATAGATGAACGTCTGTAAAAGACTCTGCGGGTACCTCTTTTGGTAGCTAACACCTGTAATCTTATTACTTCAGAGACTGGGACAAGGATTATGAATTTAAGGCCAGCCTGGACTACATAGTGAATTCCTGGCCATCCTGACCTACAGACTGGGACCCCATCTCAAGAGAAGAGAGAACAGTGTGTGTGTTTGTGTGTGTGTGTGTGTGTGTGTGTGTGTGTGTGGTGTGTGTGTGTGTGTGTGCTGTTTGTCTATGGATGGGTACTCGTGTCTGTGCATTGTATGGAGGTGTATTTGCAGATGAAAGTGTGCATTTGTGGAGGAGGTGTGGATTTGTGTCTGGGTAGTGTGCTCGTGTGTAAAAGGACAGGTGTGCACTGGGAGTACCTATGTCTTCAGTGTGTGTGAGACACACCCACACACGGGTCCTCTTCTGCTCACCGACCCCCTGCCTGCTTTCCCTGCTCCTTCAGATGTGCCCTGGAGCACACCCATCTCTGAGGAGGAATGGAAAAGAGAGGGCGGGAGGGTTGAGAGGTGCAGGTTCCAGGGTGTGGCCCTGTCCTGGAGCCCAGCAGGCTCCAAGGGCTGCAATTAGGCAAAGCTTCTGGTCTGCAGGGGGAGGAGGAGGATTATGGCGAATTCATTTCTGTTTTCCAGCCCAGTAAGCCTGCAGCATGTCCCTGGTGTTAGCATGAGAATGAGCCAGGGCTCCGCGAGCCCCTCCCCGCCGACCTGCTGACCCCTCTCCCCCCACGTGAATAGTGGGACTCACAGCCTCGACAGCCTCTCCAACCAGGGCCTGCAAAGCCGTGGCTCCTACTTGGGGTAATTTAATATATTTTAAGCCCCCGGCGGCTTTATTTTCCCTCCTTTTTGAGTTTGTTTTAGGCATTCACGACCCTCACCCTGTCATTAGACAGCCTTATTTGAGGGATGGAAGGAGCTGCTATGAGACCACAGCCCTTTGTGTCCCCCACATAAGCTGGGCTTCCCCGTAATTAGAATGGTATTCCCAGCCATTGAGGCCTTTCATGAGGCGGAACAAAAACTCCCGGAGATGAATATCCCCCAACTCTCAGCCCCCTGGATGGAAAAGGGTCTGTGAGTCAAAGGGACTCCTTGGGGAAGGTAGTCTGTGACCAGGAACAGCTGAGATCCTGGCAGGGGCAGGAATTCAGAGGCCATAGGGAGTGGGCTCCACACAAAGGTTAGTCAAGGTCTTCCCCAGGTGCTTAGGCGGCCCCAGGACCTGCTCGGCCCAGCCTTTGTGGCAGAGGACCTGTGTACACTCATGGGACTGGGGGCATGGTAGTAAGCTAGAGTGTCCATGCTCATGCACAGACACCTGGGTCTCACCTAGACATGACTCTCCATTTACACACATCACGCATAGCCACTTTCACAGCTTGGGATTTTATTGTAAATACTCAGAGATGCGTGCATGCATATGTGTACACATGCGTGTCACAAACCATGGAAAAATGTTGTCAATGGACGTACACGTCACATGCTCTGCCCTCCAGAACTGCATTGCAGTCTTATCTGTGTATCCACACACACACACACAAGCAGACAAACCATCCTGAGGGTGGGGTTGCTCATGAACACACACACACACACACACACGCACGCGCGCACGCAAACGCACACACGCAGATCTCTGTGGCAGCGAGGCATTAACCAGCTCGTACGTCCCAAATTGATTCCATCTTTCCTTCCTAAGGATAGAGACTTGCTCTGGCCTACAATCTAGGCTGATGGTTAGCCTGTGTTCAAATGCAGATTGACATGCACATACATGTGTGGATCTGTGCACCTCATCTGCTCGCACCGACACAGGAACATCCTATGGAATGCTGTAACACTTGCTGTAAACCCTCATGACCAGAAATGCAAGAATACCTCAAAAAATACCAGGTAGGTTGGGTTCTTCTCTGGGCCTCAGATCTTACATGCTTTTGGGAAGAAGGAATCTCTATTTGGGGGTTTGCACTGGGGCTAGACTTTAAGAATAAAAGGCAGGCATGTGGCTATATGGCCAGTCAGGAACTTTTCCACAGGAGAATCTCAGAGTGCTCTCTTTAGCCTGGCAGTCGGCAAAAGGCAAAGCCAGGATCCCAAGTGGCATCCAGGAGAAGTAGTTCCAGAAGAGAAGCAGGAAATGTCCCATTTCTGTGAGGATTAAAAAAAAGGGGGGGGGATGATCACCAGCACAGATGCTATGGGGGGGCATGTATTGACGGATTCAGTTTCTAGTCTATGACAGACCCTGTGCACAGGGCTTGGAATACACCAGTGACTAATGCACACCTTTAATATACAGGTATGGTACACGGTGCCAAGAGAGTCTGGGGCCAGGAGATAAGACATGGAATGCATCTCTAGCTTCTATGTTAGAATATTAGCAGAAGGGGCTGGCGTGGGCCTTTTAATATCCCGTGTCCAGGGCACAGGTGAGGTACATTGGAAGTTCCCACGTGAGATTAATAGTTGATTAGCTGTGCCCCAAGCTTCTCTCTACTCTAAGACTTTCGTGCTCTTTGTGTGTGTCCACGGCTTCCTCAGTGGCATCGTTTCCTACAGGGGATCCCCCACAGCACTTCTGGCCCAAGCCAGAGCTGTATGCAGGACCTGGTGAGGGTAGCTCCTGAGGCTCACTCTGTTGAATCTGGTAATTCTGCATTTAGAGAAAAGTGAGCCAGTCCTCAAATGCGGTCCATTGCATGTTTATTTTTAATATCAGTTTTCAACTACATGCATGTATCTGCGTGTGGGCGTGTGCATGTGAGTGCAGGTGCCAGGAGAGGCCGGAAGGGGGCGTCAGATCCCCCACCCTGCCCCGATCTGGAATTACAGATGGTTGTGAGGCACTGGAAAGGTCCACTGTAAAAGTAGTGTGTATTCTTAACCTCTGAGCTATCGCCAACCCTATTTGCAAATTTTTCTTTGAGTTTTTTGTTGTTGTTTGTTTTTTCGAGACAGGGTTTCTCTGTGTAGCCCCTGCTGTCCTGTAGACCAAGCTGGTCTTGAACTCAGAGATCTGCCTGTCTCTGCCTCCCAAATATTGGGGTTAAAGACATGTGCCTATTTGCTATTTGCACCTAGCCATTGCAAGATTTTTAAGACTTACCTTCTCTTGGAAATGTGGATGAACTCCTTACTCAGATATAACTGCTGGTGGCACAGATTGTCATGGAATCCCCAAAATCTCTGTTTGAATAGAGTGTTTACTCCTCGAATTCTCTTTGTAGAAAAAAATTACAAAGGATTGTTTAGAGAATAAAGGGGCATTTTGAAACCACTTCTGATGTGCTATTTTATCATTTAATTTAATTTAATTTAGTGCTACATCATGCTGGTTGACCTGGAATTTGCTGTGAATACCAGGCTAGTCTCAAGCCTGCAAGTTATCCTCCTGCAACAATCTGTCTCTCGACTGTTGGGATCACATGTACACAAGCCCAGCTCTTGTTATGTATAATTATTTATTTATTTTGAGACAGTGTTTCTCTGTGTAGCCCTGGCTGTCCTAGAACTTATTGGCCTCAAACTCATAGAAATCCACCTGCCTCTGCCTCATGAGTGCTGGGATTAACGGCGTGCGCCACCACCACCTGGTTTCCTGTTTTTTGTTTTTGTTTTTAAATTTTAAAAATATTTTATTTCTTTTTATTTTATGTGCATTGGTGTTTTTGCTTGCATATATGTCTGTGTGAGGGAGTTGGATCCCCTGGAACAGGAGATACAGACAGTTGTGAGCTGCCGCGTGGGTGCTGGGAATTGAACCTGAGTCCTCTAGAAGAGCGCTTCTGAACCGTCTCTCCAGCCCCCTTTTTATCTTTCATCACAATGCTCCCTGGTATAACATAGGGGTCAGGGGCCTCGGCTCTGGAAACCACCTAGGTTTGAAAGCTTTCCCAGGTCTGTGTGCCCCTGGTACTGATTTTTGGGGACTGGGTGTCTCCAGCTTTGAAGCGGGGATGGTGGCAGTCCCACTCTGAGGCGATGGCTGTGAGTGTTAACTGTGCTGGCATACATAGTGTCCAACAATGTCTCATATACAGTAAGTGCTCAGTTAGTGTCAGCCATGGTACTAACATTAGAGTTCTCAGTAAGTACTTACTGGGCAAATCAGAGCACTTTGTAAACTTTAGTCTTTGCATTCGGGATAAAGTTGTGTGAGATAAGATCTTGGCAGCCTTTCATGGGTTACTCACTCAGAGGCAGGAATGGGGAGAGAGAGCAAATTATAGGCAGATAGTCCTTTGAAGTTAAAACAAGATTTCAGGGATCAGGTGTAACTCTGCTGCCCGACATGTGCGATGCTGTGGGTTATAGTATCAGAATATAATGATGCTGGTGGTGATGGTGATGCTGGTGATGATGATGATGATGATGATGATGGTGATGGTGATGGTGATGGTGATGATGATGATGATGATGATGATGATGATGGTGTGATGATGATGATGATGATGGTGATGATGATGATGATGGTGATGATGATGGTGATGGTGATGGTGATGGTGATGATGATGATGATGATGATGATGATGATGGTGTGATGATGATGATGATGATGGTGATGATGATGATGGTGTGATGATGATGGTGATGATGATGATGATGGTGATGATGGTGATGATGATGATGATGATGGTGATGATGATGGTGATGATGATGATGGTGATGATGATGATGATGATGGATGATGATGGTGTGATGATGGTGATGATGATGATGGTGATGATGATGATGGTGATGATGATGGTGATGGTGATGGTGATGGTGATGATGATGATGGTGATGATGATGATGGTGATGGTGATGATGGTGATGATGATGGTGATGATGGTGATGGGAGAAAGAAGAAAGAAAGAAAGGAAAGAAAGAAGAAAGAAAGAAAGAAAGAAAGAAAGAAAGAAAGAAAGAAAGGGAGAGAGAGGGGCGGGATAGAGGGAGGGAGGGTAGAGGAAGGAAGGAAGGAAGGAAGGAAGGAAGGAAGGAAGGAAGGAAGGAAGGAAGGAAGGAAGGAAGGAAAGAAGGAAGGAAGGAACGAAGGAAGGAAGGAACGAAGGAAGGAAAGCAAGCCAGCAAGCAGGCTAAGCATGGTGGCACACACCTTTAGTCCCAGCACTTGGGTGGCAGAGGCAGGTAGATCTCTCTGAGTTTGAGGCCAGCCTGGTCTACATAGTGAGTTCCAGGACAGCCAGGGCTATATAGAGAAACCCTGATTCAGAAAAAAAGAAGAAAGGAAGAAAGAGGAAAAGCCTACCGGAACAAGCTTCCTGCGATGGCTCAGGCTGTCGCCGCGGCAGCCAGCAGGGGGAGCTCAAGGCGCCGGAGCACGCGGGCACCTGGAGGGGAACTCACAGAGGTTTGCCCCTGACCCAGCACCTACTGTGTGCAGGGTATCCGCAGAAAAGCGGGGAAGTTGAGGGTTCTGATGACAAAGTGAGGTGCCCCAGGATAAAAGTAGAGGCCAGACTTCTCTGGCTCGAGGGCCCTTTCGCTGCAGAGCGGCCTGGCTCTGGGTCCCCAGGCTGTGGACGTCTGCCCCAGCGGAGGGCGCAGTCTGTTCGCAGCGGCCCAGGCCGTCAGAGCAGGCCCCACGGCTATCCACTCACGGCTGGAGGCCTGGCGGAGTGGAGGTGAAACCCCTGCCCGGGCTCCTCCCTTACACACCCCTGCACAGTCTCTCCTGGCACGGGCGGGGCTGCCTCGTGGGGTGTGGCCTCGAAGGTGTCCTTCCCCACGCCGCTTTTTCCCACGCCAGGTTTTCTTGTCCACTACTTTGCACGGGCAGTGGACGCTGGAGTGTTGTATCTGCCGGCATGAGTGCGGCGGTGTGTGCGTGCAACCGTTGTTTTCACGGGTATTTTTAAATCCCAGAGCTCCTGACAGTCCGTCATTTCGGCTAATTAAAAATCAGTTGCCTCTCGGCTTCTAAACATGCCAGAATTAGACAGACGTGGAAGGGGCGAAAGACGGGAGACATTTTTTTTTTTTCAGGCTCCAGAGCAGGCAGGGAGGCAGGCCCTACAGGGTGTGTCTGGCGTCTGCATCCAGGAGGGAGACAAAGGTACTCCTTGTACAGCGCTCTAGCAGTGTACAAGAGAAACTTCCCAGGCCCCTTCGCTCTCGACTCCATGCTCAGATTTTTGTCCAGCAGGGTCCAGAGCCTCCGCCCCTGCCCTCCCTCGCTCACGCTCAGACATAGGTGGTTCGAGTCCCCAAGCTGCTAGGTGACCTTACTGGGTTATTTAACCTCTTCAACCCACTAAGACAAAACACCAGCCAGGGAGAGGACGCGGCTCCTTTCGGGAGCCGGCGAGCACACACGGTGTAAGGCATCGCTGGGGTTATGGAACCCTCCCTCATCGCTGAAGCATCCTTCTCCCGGTGAAGGAGCCATGTTTTGACGCCGGGAGACGGCTATTCTTGTTCTTGGGGCTGCTAGTCTTTGGTAGTTCCCTTTAGAGTTTGTTTCTGGGGGGGCGTGGCGGTACAATGCCTGTGAATAGCAGCACTCGAAAACCTTAGGCAGGAGTCGGAGGCCAGCCTGGCTCTGTAGTGAGACCCTGTTTTGAAATGGCAATAAGGGAAGTTCCTAGGAAAGACAAGGGGCGTTCCTATGGTGACCTGCTGAGGGCTAAGGTCCCTCACCAGAGATCCTGGTTTGAGGAAGTGGAGTGGGATCCTAGGTAGGGCAACCGACTTCCGGACCTCATTTTCCCAACTGTAAAATGGGATTGCCTGTTTTACAGACGAGAAGTGGTTGCTTGAAGTCAGAAGGGTCAAGAAAGACTGGGAAACAGCTTGGCTGGGGTGGGAGAAAGGCTTCTTCTAGGTGTCTTTGATTAGACTGCTCCCAAGAGAGTCACGTGTCTGACGCTGTGACCAGTGTCTGGTTCCCTCCTGGGAGGACTTACTTGGTTGTCCCCTATTTCAAAAGTAGAGAAACTGAGACAGAGGTCATCGAAGTGAAAAGTGACCTCACCGGTGACTGGAGGCAGGGAAGAAAGTTCCACTGGAGGTCTGCAGCCTCACAGTCACAAGGCCTTCTCCTGGGCATGACCGCATTTCTGTATCCAGAAATATGGTCCTTAAGGCTAGGGTGTTCCAAAGTGGGGCCTGGCCCATTTCAGGGACTCCTAAGGTCAGAGTGCCAGCTGCAGCCCAGTGCAGACGGCTGGGGAAAAGGAATGGAGAGGGTGTTCTGTCCAGGGGGTCAGTGAGCTGGCCAGGGGGTCTCTGAGTGTGCTGTCCAGGGGGTCAGCCAATGTGCTGTCCAGGGGGTCAGCCAGTGTGCTGTCCAGGAGGTCAGTGTGCTGTCCAGGAGGTCAGTGTGCTGTCCAGGGGGCCAGTGTGCTGTCCAGGGGTTCAGTGTGCTGTCCAGGGGGTCAGCCAGTGTGCTGGGTAGGGGGTCAGCCAGTGTGCTGTCCAGGGGGTCACGACGGAGCATGGGCCTTCTCAGAGAACTCTTGGTTTGTGGCAGGCTTGCACTGTGGCACCATGTTGATCCAAGGAGGGCTCCCAGGGGTGTCTTGAGGGGAACCAGCTAAAGCTGGTTCTCACTCTTGTTCCCCTTTCCCTCTCCACAGGGAAGCTGAGAGAAAGCACATCCTTGGAGACTGGAGACCCGGAGGTCATTTCGAAGCAAGAAATCCAGGAGTCCTTCAGACCTTAAGTCCCAGCTCCCACAACCCGCTGCAGCTTGGCTTCACCTTTGATTCCAGGGCCTTGCGAGTGGAGGGTCCGGTCTGAGGCCTTCTTGCCCTGGCCCTCCCCGACCCTCACCCATCCCGGGGCCTTGGGAGGCTGCGCGCTTCAGAAGGTAGTGAACGGTTTTCAAAGGTGGGGTGTTCCCAGAGGGAGGATGCTGAGCTCCCTTCCCCGGATGCACGGCTCTGCCGGGTGTGGGAGGCTTGATTGCTTGATTGCTCCGGTTGGGGTCATGGAGCTGCCAGGACGGTGGAGAGCTGTTCTTTTAGTGGTGCTGAAAGAGGACAGCCCCACCTGGTCGCCTTCAGGCTGTGGCTCAGCCGGCGCCCTCCCTGTTTAGAGGCGCAGGCTAAGTGGTTGTTGCTTCCAGCTGTACCCTAACCCTTTCTCCACTCAGCACCCGGGGTGGTCTTCCCTCCCTCTCCCTCTTCATGGTTTGTTTGTTTGTTTGTTTGTTTTGTTTTTTAACTTTTTATTTATTTATTTATTTTTTTTCTTGAGAGATGGTCTTTCTATATAACCCCTGGCTGTCCTGGAACTCTCTCTGTCTACCAGGGTGGGCCTCGAACTCGCAGAGATCCACCTGCTTCTGCCTCCCGAGTGCTGGGATTAAAGGCGTGAGCCACCAACCCTGGCTGTTTAATTATCTCTCTTTTTTTTTTAATGTGTAAGGTATTTTGCCTGCATGTATGTCTAGTGCGCAGGGGTGAGAGAAGGGGGCATTGAATCCTCTGGAACTGGGGTTACAGATGGTTGTGAGTCACCGTGTGGGTGCTAAGAATCAAACCCCAGTTTCTCTGAAGATCAGCGAGTACTCTTTCTTAACCACTGAGCCATCTCTCCAGCCCCTCTCCTTTCTTTAGACACAGTGTCACCTAACCCAGGCTAAGGCTGGCCTTACGCTTCTGACCCTATGGTCTCTACCGTCCAGTAGCTGGGATCACATGAGCGCCGCACCTTCCCCCTCCAGACTCACGGAGAGCCAGGCCAGTACTACTGCTGAGCTACACCACCGCCAGCGAAGACCGGTTCCTTCTCCCCTCCCACGAACATCCTCTTCCTTTCTTTTCTTTCCCCTTTTCCTTTTTGAGACAAAACCTTAGTTTGTAGTCCAGGCTGGCCTGGAACTTCCTATGTAGTCTGAGATGGCCTATAACCTGCAGCCCTCCTGCCTGCGCTTCGGTTTTGTTTACAGGTACGGACCACCGTGCCCGGCTAGAGCGGTCCTTTCAAGGGGCGAAACCGATCACGCCTAAAGTCCATCCCCATCCCTCGTACCGTTTGCAATAAAACAAAGTTCTCGCTACAGTCAAGAGACCCCCTTTTCTGTCAATAATCTGCCGCCCACCCCCTCACCTGTCAGGATGGAGCCACTGCTGAGCCCTGGCTTAATTCTGGTAGATTTTGAAAATGAAGCCATTAAGATTCGACAAGGAATCTGAGTGGCGGTGGCGCACGCCTATACCCCAGCACCTCTGGAGGCAGAGGCAGGTGGATCTCCGAGTCTGAGGCCAGCCTGGTCTGCAGAGCAAGTTCTGGGACAGCCAGGGCTACACAGAGAAACCCTATCTTGAAAAGCAAAGACAGACAAACAACAACAACAAAAGCTTTGCCAAGCAATTGGAGGTGAATCATGAGAGGAACTGTGGAGTCGAGGTTGTCTGTGCTGATGTTTGTCATCTGGACCTTGCAAAGATGACAGGGAGGCTCTGGTGCGCTGAGGACTGCGGGGGAGAGTTGGTTCTGCTGTTCACCCTTTGCCAGCCCCCCGCTTGCTCTACCCTCCCGGTTTCAGGTGAGAAGATATGTCACAGATGTGAAGTGAGCAGTCCAGGGCCACACAGCTGCAAGGTCACCACACAGCCTGGGTGTCATCTCGCCTCTGCCAATCACCGGCTTAGCCTCTCTGTGCCTGCCCTTCTTTATCAGGAAGAGATGGCGGGTTAGCGCCATGTGTCTGCTCCACGTGTCTGCTCTGGCTAGCTTGTCTGTGAAGACCGAAGGACAAGACGATACTGTTCTTACAGCTCCGGGTCCAAGCTCCTCCCCGGCCATGGCAGGCAGGTCCAGAGGGTGGAGAGTAAAGCCGGCCTGAGAATTTCTTGCCTCGTCGTCCTGAATGTGCTGAGCAGAGAGGGCGGAGGGCAGAGGAGGGGCCGCGTGACCGCCTGGGCTGCGGAGCAATTTACTGGAGGAACTCATTTGGCAACTCTGATTCCAAGTTAATTAAAGATGGCCACTAGGGGTCATTGCCATGGTGACAATTAGGCCAGAAAGAAGCCTCATTAAAGTGCGGTTTTAACTAGGCCAGCTGTTTTTTAGCCTAAGATCTATGGGTAAGGGAGTTAGCACGTTTCCCTTCTCTCCTCCTCGTTCAGATCCATTTCCAGAAGGTTCTGGCTGAGGAAGGAGGCGGAGGAAGAGTCCTGGGCTGAGTCTCTCTGAGTCCCAGCAGGGCAACAGGTTTCTCTGTGACACTCATCCTCTCTTGAAGGAGGCTGGTGGGCAGAGGCCTGGAGGGAGGGTGAAGGTCACGGGGTCAGAACAGGCAGAGGAAGGGGATTTTGTTCAGAGTGGCACAAGAGATCTTTTTGATACTTTGGAAATGTTGCCTTATCAACCCAATCTGCTTCCCAAACCAAGTGGGCAAAGCCACAGCGGGTGTAACATGTTTGGGCCAGGCTTGGTGGTCTCGGCACTGAGACAGAAAGATAGTAACATCCAGGCCAGCCTCAGCTACACGGTGAGACCCCCATTTCACAGGGGGCGGAGTGGGGTGGGGAGGGATACTGGTGGGGGAGATGTTTCAGCTGTCAACTTGCTGTTCTTGCAGTGGACCTGCCTGACTTTGTCCCCGAACCTACACGGCAGCTTACAATGTCCATATCTCCAGGTCCAGGGCCCCAGTGCCCTCTTCTGTTCTCTATGGGCACCAGACACGCTCACAGTGCATTTGCATACATGCAGGTGAAACTCTCATACACATAAACAAATATATATATTTTTAGAAAACCAAGGGGCCGGAGCTGGAGAGATGGCTCAGGGGATACAAACACTGACTCTTCTTCCAGAGGACCTGGGTTTGATTCCCATGACCTCTCACAATGGTCTGTGACTCCAATTCTGGTGTCTTCTTCTGGCCTCCACAGACACTGCAAGCATGTGGTGCCTAGACATCCCTGCAGGCCAAATATCCATGCACATAAGAGTAGATTTTTTTTTTTTTAAATTAAGGGGCTGGAGAGATGGTTCAATCGGTGAAGTGCTTTCCGTATAAACACGAAGACCCTGGTTAGGATCTGCAGCACCCGTGCAGAAGGCCAGGTGCGTTGGTGGACATCCGTAATCCCAGTGCTGGGTAGACAGAGGCAGGTATAGCCCTGACCAATGAGTCTAACCGAATCCACACCGATGAGAGACCCTGCCTCAAAGGCTAAAGTGGAGAAGAGAAGACTCAGCAGTTAGGAGCATTTGTTACCTTCCAGGGGACTGAGGTTTGGCCCCCAGCACCCACACAGTGGCTCACAGCCATCCATCACTGCAGTTCTAGGGGGCCCAGTGCCCTCTTCTGACCTCCAAGGACACAAAGTGTGCATGTGGTGCTCATGCATACATGCAGGCAGAACACAGACACTTGTAAAATAAAAACAGAGAAATCTTTAAAAATACAGTAACGAAAAAAGTCGTTTGACTTTGACCTTTGGCCTCTGCACTCCTATGCTCAGTGTGCGCCTGCGCACGTACACGAACTCACCCAAGAACACATGCATATGCATACACCACACACAAAGAAATAAAATGTGTTTTCCCTTCTCGTAGTAATGTAAATGCATTGATGGAAATGAGAAGTCCCGCCCGGGAAAGCAGAAAGAGACACTGTCCCCTGCTGTACCCCACCTCAGACACAACGTCTGCTGACATTTTCCGTGTGATGAGCTGAGCACAGGCTACAGGGAGCTGGGTCCCAGGAAGAAGAAGGGGGACACAGGCTCGGGTGTTTGTGCCCTTTTCTGCTGTTTGGACTTTATCGGAAAAATGTCAAACTGCACTGAAAATATCAGCGAAAGCAACACTCCTCTACGTATGGAGACGTAGCCCACATTTTTCTCTAAAAAAAAAGGGGTCGCACTGTACCTACGGTTTTGAAACCTGAATTTATCACGTTAGGACAACGAGATGTCTTGAATGCTTTTCCAGGAGGCTGAAACTTCTTATCCCCCCCCCCCTTTCTTTTTTAAAGCACATTGCAAACTATTCAAACTGCAAAGGTCAAACTAGGCAAATAAGCTTCCTACCTGAGCCTCCCCGGTCCTTGTGCCCTCTACAGAGGCAGCCTGGAAGGTCCGTTTCTTTCTCCCTCCCTCCCTCTCAACGCCCATCCAGCTCAAGCTAGCCTTGAACTCAACAGATAGCTGAAGATGCCCATGAACTCCCGAGCCCCCACCTCCACCTCCAGAGTGCTGATATTACAGACATGCTCTGCTCTGCCTGGTTTCGTGCCGTATAGGAGGCCGGGAGGTCCTTGTGCTCACAGGTAAGCACTAGAGAAACCACGGGTGTTAAATGCACAGGTTTGAAGGCAGAGGCGCGTCACCTGTTTTCAATCCAGAATGCCGGGATGGGGTGTGGTTAACAGTCTAGTGATCTCTACGCCGTGTGGCCATGTTGGAATCTCCCCGGACCCTTATCTTCAGCCTGTATCCTCAGTTAATATATAGACCCCCATCTTTATAGAAGATGTCACTTGCTCAGTACAAAGAATTTCAGTGTAGTATTGTCTTAAGCTTTGTTGTGCACACAGGACTGAATTAAGTGTCACCAGAAAACTTTTCGCCAAATTGAACTGTGCTTAAATGTGCCTAACATAAAGTACTCGGGGTCCGACTCTGGCAGTGGGAACCAGCACCAGTCACTGGGTCATGTTGAACCGAGCTACCTTCTTGTCTCTCATGAATCGTCATTTTGCTGGTTGTGGTGTTTCCAGAGACCCCCGTGTGCCATGCTGTGAACCAAACCCAGGGCTCTTATGCATGCTGGGTAAGCACGCTACCAGGTGAGCTATATCCCCAGGTCTTTAATATCCATGTCTCCTGCATTCTTCAAGAATGTTCTTCGTGGGTACAGGCACATCTATTTTCTTGTGGATCTATTTGTGCAACAAAGTCAGGGTACCATTCACCCTGTTTCGAATTTAAAAATTTTCATGGCATGTCTTGGAGTTCGTACCAAGCTGTCTTGACCTTTCTCTAATACCTGGCAGCCTGCAGCAGCCGGGAGTCTTAGGTGTGAAGAAGAGATGGCTCTGGCCATGTAGTCTTGTGTCCAGTACGCAATAGGGTGGTCAGCACACAGAAGAACTCTGGGAATGTTACAGGTGATTAAGAACGTGGGGAGTCGAGGGGAGGGGTTACAGGAGGGATCAAGGCCCACCATGGATGGCTCAGGGGTCTTGCTGGAAGCTTTTACTTCCTCTACTCTGAGATATGGTCCCTAAAACAACCTCAAATGAAAGCAGGCTTTCCCGTGGAAACCCTTATCTTACTGGTCAGGAGGCCTAGTGGTAGGACACCCTTGGACACCATATCATGGGTCAAAGCTCATCGAGGCCACCACTCAAGTCCTCCATCTCTTTCCCTCACCCTGGCTTTCCTTCAGGAATATTCTCCTGATCACAGAATGGCTGCCAGGAGCCACCAGTGTCACTGAGGGTATGTGGTTTCCCACAGAGTGAAGAGGACTGAAGATGTTCCACCAATCCACAGAGACATAACCCTCCAGAGGAGAGCCACCCACTGACTGGTGAGACGGGGTGTCTCTGTTGTAACTCCGGCTGTCCTGGAAATCACTCTGTAGACCAGGCTGGCCACGAACTCACAGAGATCCGCCTGTCTCTGCCTCTCGAGTGCCGGAATTAAAGGCGTGCGCCACCACCGTGCCCAGCTAAGTGAGCTTAATTTTAAATTTTTGTTCTTGTTATTTTTAAATCATGTATATGCGGGCTGGAGAGGTGGTCCAGCGGTTAAGAGCACTGGTTGCTCTTCCAGAGGACCTGGGTTCAGTTCCCAGCACCCACACGGCAGCTCACGACTGTCTGTAATTCCTGTTCCAGGGAACCTGACACTCTCACACAGATATACATGCAGGCAAAACACCAATGTACATAAAAATAAAAATAAATTTTAAAAACCATGGCTATGCCTAAGTGTGTGTGTGTGTGAGCGCAGTGGGCCTCAGAGGTCAAAGGTCAGAGGCATTGGGTCCCTCTGAACACGGATCCACATGTATCATGTGGCTCCCAGGCTCACAATCACGTGATACCAGCGGTAGGAACCGAACCTGGGTCCTCTGGAAGAGGAGTAAGCACTGTTAACCGCTGAGCCATGTCTCCAGCCCCTGTGAGCCTAATTTTAAATGCTACAATTGCCAATGTAATCATCTCAGTTTAGTTCAGTTTTCAGAAAGGCGATGTGTTTATTATTCAAATGGCTCAAGTCTTTAAGAACGAAGATTTTTCTCCCCCTGCTCTGGGCCCAGCCTGAATCAGCCCCAAAGGAAACTAAAATTCTTTATTGGAAGGGGTGCTCACCCCCCCCCACGCTTCTAAAAATATCTCATGTACTTTTAGAAATCATCACGTGTGCCAGTGTTTTGCCCGCATCCACGTAAGTGCGCGGGCTTTTGTCGCCTGCTTTGGAGACCACATCTCATATACCCTAGACTGGCTTCGAACTCAAGTCTGGTCTTGAATGTCCCAGCTTCCGCCTAAGCGTTCCGATTACAGGCTTCTTCTTGCTTGCATCTATTCTTTTAAAAAAAAAAAAGTCAGCAAATAAATAGTCTCCCCCCACTCTTTTCCTTAGCTTGGTTTGTTTTGTTTCTTGCTATGCAGCTCCGCTGTAGCCCAGACTGGCTTGGAGCTGGCGATCCTCCTGCCTCAGCTTCCCGGGTGCTGGTGTTTCAGGCCTGAGTCACCACATCCAGCTAAGCATTTCCTCCACAGAGAGCACGCGGACCTTCCTTCCAGTGCGTGCCCTCCCCCTCGTGACCTCTCCCCAGAGTCTCAGCGTCATCCGGGCTTCGAGGTCCTGTGCCTCCCGGTGCATCTGCCGGGCGAGGCTGCGGGTGCTGTCAGCCGCGCCCTGAATCCCTCTGCAGGGACACACACCCACACACCCGCGGAGGCCTCTAAGGGCCGTGGGTCCTATCGTGTTTGCCACAGCGACACATCGTGGTGGACCTCAGAAGTGCAGCAGGGACTGGGCAGTGGGTCCGGGACCCACTGACCACAGTCGGTACCAGGTACCTCTCCTTGTCTGCACTTGCTGAGTGGTGTGGCTGTGACCCACCTTCCCGACCTCCTGATATGGCCATGCACCTACCCAGTGATTGGCAGATATGTGCCTTAGCGGAAGGGGTGTGTGTGCGTGCACACGCGCGCGGCGCGCGTGTGTGTGTGTGTGTGTGTGTGTGTGTGTGTCCGTGTCCGCACACGCACACACGCATCTCAGGAGGTACCCAGCATACACTCAAGCAGATTTTGTTCTTCTGTTTCTTAAGAAAGGACCTCATAGGAAAGCTCCCTGTCCTCTGGGAATACAGGCGCGTGTTGCCATAAGAGGCTCTGGGCTCTGAAGCAGGTTTTGTTTGTTGGTTTGTTTGTGTTCTGTTTTTGTTTTTTATTTTCATTAACACCACTTTTTCTGTAGAAAACAAAATTATAGACAGTAATAGTGGCCAATGGATGGCCATAAATGGCTGGCAGCCAAAAGATTCTTTTACTTAATTTTGTGTATAAACTTAGGACACTTCAAAAATTAATGTACTAGGAAATAATAATTATAGCATAAAAAGGAAAATAATGACCAAGAACTTTTCAATGAAATTCTGTTTTAATTGATTTACTTATTTTCTGACTATGGGTGCTTTGCCTGCACAAATGTCTGTGTTCCACGTTCATGCCTGGTGCTGGAGGAGAGAGCCTCGGATCCCCTGGAACTGGAATTACAGATGGCTATGAGCCACTGTGTGGGTGCTGGGAACTGAACCTGGATCCTGTGGAAGAGTAGCCAGTGCTCATAACCATGAGCCACCTGTCCGGCGCCTGAAATTAATTTATTGAAAAGGAGAGGAGGTGTCTATTTGTACCTTCTTTTGTCCCGGTACTAAAAAAGCACTAGGTTGGGATTTGATCCGACTATAAGACTAAGTTTGGAAAGAAGAAATTCCAATGTTTTACACACACCCTTCAAATCAATTAAAATGTTTCCTATACAAGCTATTCTTTGTACTTGCAAAACTGTTAGAACTTCAGAGCTCACTCTCTGGCCCCATTTTAAACTTTTTGGGGTGCTGGGGTTGGACCAGGGCTTCCCATGCACCTAAGTTCTCTTTCCATTTTCCTACAGTGCGGTACTAGGGGTCAAGCCCGGCCTCGGCATCCTAGGGGTCAACCGGCCTCGGCATCCTAGGGGTCAACCGGCCTCGGCAGGCTAGGGGTAACCGGTCTCGGCAGGCGAGGCAAGTGGTAGTTACTGAGCTACACCCTGGCTTGGTTTCAAGATGTAATAACAAACAAAAAGAAATGACTCAGATTCTGCTTTTAAAATTCCACTGTCACTGAATCTTGGAGATACAAATTGTACCAGAAATAACTCAAAATTCCAAACAGACCCCTCTGCCTCCTTTTCTTCCTCCTCTTCCTCCTCTTCTTCCTCCCCCTTCTCCTCTTCCTCCTCCTCCTTCTCCTCTTCCTTCTAAGACAAGGTCTCACTGTGTAGCCCTGACTGGCCTAGAACTTTCTATGTAGTCCAGGCTAGCCTTGAACTCACAGTGATTAGCCTGCTTCTGCCTCCTGAGTGCTGGGATTAAAGGTGTCAGTCAGCAGGCCTGCCTCCCCCACCCCTTCCTCCTGTTACAACAGTTTAGCGTGGCCCAGGCTGGCCTCAAACCTAGTATGTACCTGAAGCTGGATTTGAATTCCTAATCCTGCCTCTACCTTTTTAAAAGCATACATATTCACTATTTAAAAAACAAAAACAGTAAGTTAAGGTCATCTATACGACTCAGTGGGTACAAAAGAGCTTGCTGCAAAGCCTAGAAATCTGGATTTAATCCTGGAATCCATAGAAAGATGGAAAGAAAGAACAGATGCCACAAGTAGTCCCTTGACTTCCATATATGTGCCATGGCACACGCATGCTCCCCCAACAATACGTGCACACAATACATACACGCACACATACATACACGCACACATACATACACGCACACATACATACACGCACACAATACATACACGCACACATACATACATGCACACAATACATACACGCACACATACATACACGCACACAATACATACACGCACACATACATACACGCACACAATACATACACACACGCATACATACACGCACGCATACATACACGCACACATACATACACGCACACATACATACATGAACGCATACATACACACACACATACATACACGCACGCATACATACATGCACACAACACTCACATGCACACAATACATACACGCACACAATACATACACGCACACATACATACACGCACACAATACATACATGCACGCATACATACACGCACGCATACATACACGCACGCATACATACATGCACACAACACTCACATGCACACAATACATACATGCACACATACATACATGCACACAATACATACACGCACACAATACATACACACACGCATACATACACGCACACATACATACACGCACGCATACATACATGCACACAACACTCACATGCACACAATACATACATGCACACATACATACATGCACACAATACTCACATGCATACAATACATACATGCACGCATACATACATGCACACATACATACTCACATGCACACAAACACATAATCATGTTAATATGCAAACGGACATGTTTATAGTGTATGTTTCATTTGAATGAGATGCACTGAACAGGCAAACACCGCGGATGAGGAAGTGGAATAGTGGTTACCAGACCCAGGTGAAAGGATTCAGAGCGCTACTGCTGAATAGGTTCGGCGTTCTCGTTAGGATGTTTTTTTCAAGGTCCCGTGAGGAGGTGGTGGTGACGGTTACAAACACTGTGAGTTAATTTAATGCTGCTGAGTCTGCACTATATGTGGGTCCCAGAGACCCAGTGATAGGGTTCAAACCCAGGACCCTCCCAGTGTTCAGCAAGTGCTGTACTAGTAAGCCATATCTCAAGGCTTGCACTAGACACTTTGAAAATGATTGAAGCATGGGTTGAAGTAGTAGTAGCTCAATGGCACAGAACATGCTCAGCATATACGAAGCTGAGTTCATATATGAAGCATATATTGAACCTAACTTCAATCCCAACATCTCTCTCTCTCTCTCTCTCTAACACACACACACAGAGTTAAAGTATCATAATAAAAGAAATGTTTAAAATGACAAGCTTTATGGTACACATACATAATACACACACACACACACACACACACACACACACACACAATTTAAAAACCCAAAAAATTCAGTAGGTTAGACTAAGAGAAGGATTTAGAAGGAGGAGCATCTTTTCATTGACATGGTTAAAGAACTGCCACTTCAGGGGCTGGAGAGATGATGACTCTGGAGTTCAGAACACAGGCTGCTCTTCTGGCGGATCTGGGACCCACACTGTGGCTCATAACCAGCCATAACTCCAGTCCTAGGGGAGCCGATGCCCACATATACAGACACACACGCAGGTAAAAACACACACACATAAAATTTCTAAAACTCAAATTTAAAAACAACTACAAGAAAGAATTGTGATTGCAAAGTGATAAAAACAAACAAACAAAAACAAAACTGAAACTGGGCGGCACAGGCCTATGGTTGGAAGGTAGAAAGAAGCAAGAGGGTTGGAAATCCCAGGTCACCCTTGGCTGTAGAACAAGTCTGAGCCAGCCCAGGGTAGATGAAACCCTACTTCACAGAAAGGCCGGATTGAGAAAAAGACAGAGGAACAGGGAAGATTACCCTGAGTGGGCAAGATGGATGTCACCAGGCCTGCTGACCCGAGTGTGACACCCAGGAGCTACACAGCGGAAGGAAGAACCAACCCCGAAAGTTGGCCTCCAACTCCACGTACGCACCTTGCCCCCTCCTACCCAATAAACGTCAAAAAGATTGAATAAAATCAAGGCCCGAAGACATGGCTTAAGTGCAGGTGCTGCTCTCTCAAGGACGGGAGTTCAGTTCCCAGAGCCCATTTTGGGAGGTTACAACTGCCTGTAACCCCAGGGACCAGGGCGTGAGACACCTCTGACCTCCGAGGACTTCCGCACACATGTGACCCCCTCCTCCACGTACACGGATACACACAAATAAGACAATTCTTTTAAAAGTTCTGGTTTAGGCCCGGCGTGGCGGCACACGCCTTTAGTCCCGGCGCTGGAGGGGACAGAGGCAGGCAGATCTCTGTGAGCTAGAGGCCAGTCTGCTCTACACAGAGAATTAATTCCCGGACAGCCAAAGCTACACAGATAGAGAGACCCTGTCTCAAATAAAAAGATAGACAAATAAATAAATATATAATTCTAGTTTAAAAACATAAGAAACAAATGAAACCAAATTAAAGGTGAGTACTGTTGCTTTTGTTGAGAAACAGTAACACGGAGCCGCTCCACGTCACCCATGCTGGCCTAGAACTTGCAACCTTCCTGCTCCAGCCTCCTGAGTGCTATGTGACAAGCAAGGGACACACTCCTAGTTTTTTCTGTTGCTTTAAATTCACTGGTACTTGTGGTTCCCAGGCTAACTGGACCCTGCCTCCTGGTGTTTGGAAAAACCCTGGCATTTTTACCTTGGTAGCTCAGTTCCTTTTTCTGTATGTGTCTGGGTCCAGGGGTGTGGGGTAGAGGAGTAGGGGCAGCTTATCTTTGGCTCTCCACTGTGTGAGTCTCTCTGTGTCATGTGACAATTAGGAGAGGTCATGGGTGTCAGGCACCACGACAGTGCTGTGGAAAACCATCGGAGATCTCTGTGCGCTCCGTTCTCGCCTTGGGTGTCCAGGGGGCTGCTGGACTCCTCGTGTCTCTTCAATGTTTGTCTGTGATAGAGTTGCTTGGCACAGAGTAACAGTCTCCACCTGGCTCCTTCTCTAGCCTGGAGGGTGATGATTATTAGATGGGGTGTCTGTTGTTAGGCTGCTGTGGCAGCTCATCAAGGAAGAGTCGGAGGCATTTTCATAGGTGCAAAGCCCCGCCAGACCTCAGCAGAGGGAACCACCATCACAGCCAGTGTCATACTGGACAGTGGAACCCTGAGCATCTGAGCTCAGGTGTTTTTATTGATCCAGAACTCCTCGGGTCTTCTACTGACAGCACGTGCAGATCGTTAGCAATCAAACCTCTTCCACAGAATCCCAACACCTGCAGACAATACAGAACGTCAAGACCTAGGCAGCCCCTCACCCAACAGTAAATAAAACAATCATTTTATACATAACTAAAAATAAACTCCCACGGCAGGTGTCACTGCGCCTGTTCTGGGGTGGCGGTTCTTCCAGGGCTGGCCTGCTATGAGAGAGCGCCTCAAGGCCTGGTTTGCCCAACAGCCACTCTGAAATGGCTCTGAGGCTGTCTTCCTGGCAATGCTCACTTTCGCAATCCCAGCTGCCTCTCAGCTGCTCATCTGTAGGGCCCCAAATGACCCGAATAGTGACAACACAGAGTCTGAATCCTTACAGCCAACTGAACCACGCTGTGGAAAAGCCCTACACTGGCATCTGACCCAGCCTGTGTCCCTCCCGGGAGCTGCTGAGCCTGGCTCATCCATCACCACTGGGCTCGACTTTGCTTCCTTCCAAGTGGACACAAGGACTGTGTTGAAATCCCCTGCCCCCTCCTCCCGCTCCTGAGGTACTGTGAAGCAGCCTTGAATGCAAGCCCCTTTCAAGGCCAACAGTGGGGGTTTTGCTGAAAATCCTTCAAAGTTAGAGCCTCTAGTGAAGCATAGTGAGGGGCGGGTAGAGGGTGGGCAGGTGGGAGGCCTGCAGGCTGGGTCCGTGGGAGCCGCCTAGCTCACAAAAGAGGGGGAAGTCCTTAGACACACTTCCCTCCCAGCTTGGCAGTTCCCATGCAGAGAAGGGGTGGCCAGGAGATCTGTTCTCCTGAGCAAAGTTTGGCCTGGCTGCCTCCCATGACCTCTTGGAAGTCTCGGATCTGGCCAGTAGGGAAGAAAGGCCCCTTTTCTTAGGTTGGGGTGGGTTTTGGCACAGGCTGTCTAGATACAGACTCCAGGGTCTGCCCTGAGGAGCATTCAGATGTCCAGGACCTAGCAGACTCTGCCAGCTGCCTGGGGAAGGGGGCGTTGTCCTGGCTCCACCAGCTCCGATGGGGACTTCTCTCCACAGCTCTTAGAGGCCTGGCTCACTCTTTGCTTCCAGGGTGGGCTAGGACCAGAAGCTGGATCCCAGTACCCCTGCTCTGAAGGAAGATGGGCAGGAGGGGATGGGGGATGAACCAGCATGCCTACTACTCTTTCAAGTGTTTGGGGACTGGGAAAAGAGTTCTGGATTCAGAACTACTCTCTGAGCTGCAGGGAAGTCCACCATGGGGCTAAACATGTGCAAATATGTAATGTTGACCAAGTACGGGATCCCAGGACCTCAGTCCCCAGCTGTGTGGTCCAACAGACCTCTGAATCAGCAGCAAGAGATCACAGAAACTTTGCACTGATCAGGAACTCTGCTTGGCCTTGGTAAAATATGTCTGCTTAGAAAACCCACTTCCCAAGGGGGAACCTGAAGAACAGGCAGGAGGAGGTCTTTAGCTCTGATCCCACCATAGAAATGAGCTTTGCTGAATGCTCTGCCTTCCCAGGAACGAACTGAAGGAGAACACCATTCCTGGTCTTCTGTGCATTAAAAACCAGGGCCCTGGACTGAGTGTGAGACTCACCCGGAAGAGTGCTTGCCTGACACTCCCAAGTCCCGGTGTGATGGACGCAGATTGTCAGCCTTAGGGTCGCCTAGAAGACAAGTCTCTGCGCATGCCTGTGAGGGATTTCCTAGATTAAGTTAGTTTCTGGGATTGTCTAGATTAGATTAACTGCGGTGGGAAGACAAATTTTAACCGTGGGCCACACCACTGCATAGGCTCGGGTCTCGGATGGAATAAAAAAAGATCTAGCTGAGCATAAAGAAGAGGAGGAGGAGGGGGAGGAGGGGGAAGAGGAGGGGAAAGAGGAAGAGGAGGAGGAGGGGGAAGAGGAGGGAGAAGAGGAAGAGGAGAGGGGGAGGAGAGGGAGGAAGAGGAAGAGGAGCAGGAGGGGGAGGAGGAGGGGGAAGATGAAGAGGAGAAGGGGGAGGAGGGGGGGAGGAGGAAATCCAGTTGAGCAGCAGCATTTCCCACCCTCTGCTTCCTGACTAAATGCTATATACAACCAGCTACTTCAAGATCCTGTCACGTGATGGATCAGACTCCAGCTGCGAGCCAGAACAAACTCTTTCTCCCTTAGTTCCTGTTGTCAGAGCATCTTATCACAGAAATAGGAAAGGTAATAGGCCTGGGTTGGATTCCCAGCACCACACAGACTAACTGCTGTGGCACACACCGAGAACGCCAGCATTTGGGAAACGGAGGAAGGAGGACCAGAGATTCAAGATCATCATATGTACATAGTGAATTTGCGGGTCAGCCTGGGCTATAAGAGAGCCTGCCTCATAAATAAACAAATAGATAAACGCATTACAAAGAGGAAGCTAAATGCCATGTGACACCCTGGACTGGGCCCCACAACCAATCACTTTTGTGGGTAAAAGTCCAGTGACGTCTCTCAGGGTGAGGTGCTGTGCCTCTCTAGTCCTAGCTGCTCGGAAGCCTGAGGCAGGAGGATTCCTGAAGCCCAGCATGAGAAACATAGCAAGACCCCATCTTGAGCAGACAAGGAAGTCTGGAGTTTACCAGACCGGCACTAATTCCTCTGTCGTGAGGGCCGTACACGGTCGTGTGTGTCCGTGTGTGTGTGGTGTGTGTGTGTGTGTGTGTGTGTGTGCCGTGTGTGTGTGTCCGTGTGTGTGTGTGTATGGCCGTGTGTGTGTGTGTGTCCGTGTGTGTGTGTCCGTGTGTGTGTGTGGTGTGTATGGCCGTTGTGTGTGTGTGTCCGTGTGTCCGTGTGTGTCCGTGTGTCCGTGTGTGTCCGTGTGTGTGTGTGTGTCCGTGTGTGTGTGTCCGTGTGTGTCCGTGTGTGTGTATGTGTGTGTGTGTGTGTCCGTGTGTGTGTGTGTGTCCGTGTGTTGTGTGTGTGTGTGTGTCCGTGTCCCCGTGTGTGTGTGTGTGTGTGTCCGTGTTGTGTGTGTCCGTGTGTGTGTGTGTGTCCGTGTGTGTGTGTCCGTGTGTGTCCGTGTGTGTCCGTGTGTGTGTATGTGTGTGTGTGGTGTGTGTGTGTGTGCGTGGCCGTGGAGACTGTGGGAGGAGCCGCGATGTCCTCATTTCTCTGGTCTCTTTCCACCTCCATCCCCCTTCTCTCTGTTTTTTGAGACAGGCTCTCAGGTAGCCCAGGCTAACCCTGAACTTAATATAGAGCCATGGCTGACCTTGAATTCCTGATCTTCCTGCTTCTGCTTCCCGAGTTACGAGTGTGTACCCCGTTTCTTTATCCCAATACACAGTTATCAAGATTGCGGGAAGCCTCAGACGGAGATTGGTTTGCACATGACTGATTTGGAATTGGTGATCCTTGCCACTGAAGAAGGCAGATCACCCACCCGTGTCAGGGAGTCACCCGCATTCTCTCTCTTGCCACACACACACACACACAACCCCTACAAACTCATTTGGTCTGAGACAAAATCACTATGTTGCCCAGGCTAGTTTTGAACCCTGGACTCAAGCATTTCTCTCGCTTCAGATTCCGATGGTGAGATGAAGCTGGTTGAGTAGACTCTGAGCAGAGGGCATTTGCCACACTCTCCATCCCATGCACCCTTACCCCTAGAGTGATACCACTATGCAGCCAGCCAGCTGGTGGGTAACATGGGGGCTTGGATCAGTGGCAGAAGGCATCAGGGGGGTTCTTTTCTCAGCCTATGCGTGCTGTTTGTGAACCAGGGGCTCCTAGGAGTCAGGGAAGGAAGAGGACTGAAGTAGAACTGTCCTTCCCAGGGACCAATGAGCCCATACTGCCAGTCACCACTGCTGCCCTGTTGGAAAGTGGGAAGGCAGCCCCTCTCCCCTCAGCTGTCCCCAGGAGGCTCTTCTGGAACTTCAGGGACCCTGCACAGTGGGAGGGTGGCTCCCTCAGCTCTCTCCAACTCCTGGCCCAGCTGCCCAGGCTGCCCGGTAGCTGGGGCCCCAGCTGTCCCCCCTCCCCCGGGATCGGGTGGTGAGGGATGTTGGGAGGATGCCTGGGTGGGCGGCCAGGGAGCTCTGGCTTCCTGGGGCCTCCCCGGGTGCTGAGCAGCGTGGCCACTTCCGAAGGCCCCTTTGTTCGCGCCTTTATCCAGAAGAGCGGCTGCAATTGTGCAGGGTACAAAGCCCCCTCGGGCGCTGACTTCCCACCCTTGCCTGTGGCCTGGCTGGGAGCGGGTTTCCCAGGCTCCTGGACCGCAGCCTTCTGCCCCTCCTCCTAGGCAGCTGGGGACCCACACCCTCTTTTTCTATGCCCAACCTCTATTCATCTAACCCTCCCTTAGCTCCCCCCATACCCCCAGGCTGGCCATTCACACAGACCACAGGCCCACTGTTCCCTTGGCACCCATTCCTGGACACACAGAGAGCGGTTCCCAGGCTTGACATTAGGAAGCCCCTCAGAACGTGCAGAGCGGAGCCTGCTTGGGGTGAAGGCCTGGGTGGGGGACCAGACCAGATAGAAAGAGGGCAAAGCTAGATGGCCACAGGAGTGTCAGAAGGAATCTGGTAAGGACTGACTGCCAAGAGACTGCAGCGGGATAAAAAGGGAGGAAGAACGTCTTTCCCCTTCCTCTCCCCCTCCTCTCTGCTCTCCTCTCTGCTCTCCATTTCTCCCTGCCCCTTTTTGAAACAGGGTCTCACGTAGCCCAGACTAGCTTAAACTCTGTATGTAGCCAAGGATAGCCTTCCTTGACCTTCAGAGCCTCCTTCCTCGGTCTCCTGAACGCTGGGGTTTTTCCGCTTGCTGCTGGGGAATGGACCCAGGGCTCTGCGCATGCTCAGTGAGCACCCTACCAACTGCGCTACCTTCTAAGACAAACAGCCAAGGCCGAAAGAAGTCAGGGAGCTTCCTCAGGGTCACCTGGCTCTGAAAGGGAATTCAAAGTCCTGTAGGCTCTAAGCCTTGGGTGTTACCTAACCCACGGGGAAGAAAGCAGGGATGGCAGAGGCAGGACTACAGGTGCCGGGCCTCTGTCTGCCCAGACGCTTGGTGTAGGGAGCACCAGGAACCTGCCTCTGCTGGTCCCTTGGGGGTGGCTACGCATGTATATGTTGGGGCGGGGGCGTCCTGGTCCTTTGTCTATCTGTCCAAGGGCCTAGAAAGCTGCAGGACTTGTACTGACTGCTTGCCTCTCTACATCCTGGGCTCATCCCTATCAGCCAATGTTCCTCATCCCCCACTCACCCCCACTTTCCTCTACATTAGAGGAGCTAGGTCAAGGTCTAGGTCTTGTCCTGGAATCCAGGATGTTCTCAGCCATCCAGGGAGAGCCAGCTCTGCACCCCCAGTAAGCCTCGAGCCTCAGTTTCCCCCAGGAACTCATGTCCGTCCTGTGGAGAAGGAAGTGGGCTGGGCACTTCCTCTCTCTTCTCAGGTCCTTCTCTGCCTGGCACACCTCTCCTCTCCCCCACCCCTTTGCCCTCTCTTCTCCCCCCTCCCTCCGCTTCCTCCCCCTTCCTCTCTACTATCCTCCCCTCTTTCTTTCCTTCCCCCATGTGTTTCACAACCTCCTTCCTCAGAACCTGTCCTCCCTCCCCCTCCTGTCTCCCTCCTCCTCCTTTTCCTCACCTCCTCAGACCCCTCGGTGCCCCAGGCTTGAAGCTCATTTAACTGAACACAATTCCTTTCTTTTT
>JAMJFZ010003036.1:0-89800 GCA_026225945.1 Cricetomys ansorgei
AAGGTGGAAGGTGAAGACCAGCACTTAAGGTTGTAATTTGACCACCATCACACATTCTGTGGTTCCTGTTTTTTTATATATATATATATATATATATATATTACATACATACTACATACATACACTACATATACATATGTGTATATATATATTCACCATATATATGTATATATATTCACCGTATATATGTATATATATTCACCCATATATATGAATATGCACACATGCATGCACATGAACACCCACACTCAAGCACATACAACATACACAGAAAGAACGAGTTGAAGAAACTACAGTGCCTAAAGAAAAGCCATTCAAAATTCAAACTGAGAACTCTTCTGTAATCCTGCAAAGGGGAGGAACATTTGATATCAGGACTGAGATTTTGAATTTTTCTTTTCAGGAAGAAATACCAATTTATGAAAGATTATCATCTGGCTCTCAGAACGCTTTGGTATGTCACTTCATCTGCAGAGTACTTGCCACCCTACCCCACAAGGATGGCAGAAGTTCCCCCAAGAACTGTGCTAAAGCCACTATGTGGCAAATTACATTTATAATTGGGCACAAACTCCACAATGTCCCTAAATCTTAATAAAGACTTCATTGTGTGTCTTTTTTTTTTAAGCTACTAAAAAGACCCTAATTCAGTGCAGCTAGCCAAAATGTGTATTTAAAATAGTGACTACAAAGCATGCTTGCACAAAGAATCTGCAAAAGGCTCTGCTATGAACCAGTAAGTTTGTCCTCTACAGAGCCTAATACACTTAGTTTGGAATTCACCAGATAATGAGATTTTTAGACGTTCCTCGAGAGATTCTAATGTACAGCCACAGTTGTGTATCATGAAAGGCTCTCCATTTGCTCTACAGTTTGAGGGAGAGGGGAGATGGAATTCAGATGGCCAGTGAACATGGGTAAGAAAACAGTGTTTTCTAAATGTTCACTGGTGCTTCATAGAAGCTGGGCCTTTCATTCAATGATGAGTATTAACCAACAGGCTACAGATGTGCTGGTAGCTGAGTTTGCACTCATTAATATGCTCGTGGCATTTGGATGGTTATCAGAAGACCTTGTTCTCAGTTACCACTGTGATGATATTATGGTTGTGTGATGGGTATGTCATAAAGCTGGCAATACCATGCAATAATAATACTGAGTATTTGTTAGTACAGCTCACCTTTAGTACTGTGATGATTTATCCAAGAAAAACTGAGCCTGATTTTACTGTTCCTTATGCATTTTACACGATTCACCCCATACAGTGTAGTCTGGGGCAGGAGAAAGCATAGGATGCCTGCTTCGACAGGATGCCCTACCAAACCGGAGGTGGCATTTGCATCCAAGGCCCTCCCAGGCAGGGAAACCCTGGACCAGAGTTGGCTCTCGTTTTCTAGTCCGTTTCCGCAGATAAGGTTTAGCCTGAAAGGCAGTTCAACTTAGAGAATAGGATGAGCTTTCTCTTTCCCCTCAGCTGCCTCCTGCTCTTGGCATTTTGGAATGCCGGGACTGCCAGGCCAGTAACTCGAGCCTCCAAATTAATCAAAACACACAGTGCCCAGTTCAAGCCCTGGCAGAGAAGTCTAGGAGCCAGGCAAGCTCTCCTCTGCTGACCCCAAGGCCACAACTTCTCCCAGCCACTATCCCTTAGATGCCACAGGGCTTCTGCTGCCCTACTCTCCCTCCAGGACAAGTGCCCAGGCTCTGGGGCAGTGCCTGACTGTGGGTGGCTTACCTGGGGAAACACTCGGCAGTGAAGGAACTGCAGGCTTGCAGGCAGAGCCAACACGCGCCTCGCGGTTTTGACTGGAGGGAAGCTACCTGTGACGGTGCTCCTCTTCACTGCCTGCTCAGCGCCAAGTCCGTGCGGTGGCTGCGAGTTGAAGGCCGGCAGCAGATGTGCGGCCGCGGGAGCTGCCAGCAAACCCGGCCTCCGGAGCTGCAGACTCCCGCGCGCCTCCCGCTTAATCTGGGCAGGGCTGCTGGCCACTCCCTCCACCCTGTGCAGCCACCTCCCTACCGCACACCCTAAATTCCTCACGCTGACCCGCACCCGCTAGGCACCGGATCCCCAGGATCTCGGGAACATCACCTCTTTCACTCTGACCCTGGATCCGCGCCCACCTGCCTGCTCTGCGGGAGCCCAACCCTTTCTCAGCTCCTGGGCACCAAGCCCGGTTCAAGGGACAGTGCCTGGCGAGCTGGGAGGGAGAGGGGACGAGGGCGGGACCTCAGCCACTTCTTCCCTCCCTTAGAGTCAGGGTCAAAAGCTTCGGTGAGGACGAACAGATGGCGGTGGGCCGAGCCCTACAAAACTCGCCCCAGTAAGCCAGCACCGCGAGCTTCACAGCGGGGCCTCCCCAGTCTGTGTCCTGCAGGGGACACCGAGGCCAGAAAGCCCGTAGGTCTGGGGAGTCCTTGGACTTACTGGGACTCAGAACGGACACCCATCATGCATGCAAAGACTGCTCCAAGGTTGTATGTTCTCTTGCTGTCTATCTTGCTGCTGCTCCTGGCCGCCCCGCCGGTGACTAGCAAGGTGAGTGAGGGAAGGGTTGTGGGAACCCACCTATGCTTCTCTGCAAAGCAGATCTCTATCTGGAGGGTTGCTCAGCGGCAGGCTCCTCCTGAATCCTGGGCTGGCAGAGCCCGGAAAAGAGTAAGCCAGCAGCCCGGGGAACAGGTGGAATGTGCAACACTGGAAGAAATGAGGAGCCAGCCAGATGTCCGGGACCCCAGGAGTCCCGGACGGAAGAGTAGAGCTTGTAGAGATCAGTAAATGTATACCAATAAGTAGGTCATAGGTAGGTAGTGATAGGGATGGATATAGCTTATAGATAATGAATATAAGTGATATAAGATAAGGCAGGTAGATGATGATATATAGAAGAGCACAGAAGATAGGTAAAGAGATAATAGATAGATGGATAGATGAGATGATAGATAGATAGATAGATAGATAGATGATAGAGAGAGAGAGAGAGAGAGGGAGAGAGAGAGAGAGGGAGAGAGGGAGATAGAAAGATGGTAATAACGATAACGGCCCAGGAAACTGGAGGTGTGATGTCAGGCTGGTGAATGAATAGGTGGCTTGGTCCGTAGAAGTGCCCAAGCCTAGGAAGAGAAGATTCTTGGCATCTCAGCTCTGTCCTTTCCTAGTTCAGACCTCACCTTAACTTCCCTGGTGCTCAGTGTTCCTTTAGATGCTCTCTGGACACAAAAGCAATTAGGATGCATTAAGCAATGTCATGTTGAATTGATTTCTATTTGGAATTTGGGAGACCCTGTGCTCATTTGAATCTACTCCATAATCCTTGTTCCTTACCACTAAAGATAGTTCCTCAAAACTATGAAGAGTCCAGAGTTGGCTGGCTTGATTTTAATTTGTGAAACAGAAATTTAACTTTTCAGATACTTGATGTTATTTTTATATTTAAATAACTTGATGTTATTTTTATATTTAAAAGATTTTTGGGGTACAGTAAGCTTCATTTCCAGTGATGAGCAGGTGTCTTAGTCTTACATGACAGAAGATTGTGATTGGTGATTAATAGTCACAGAGCTACTTATGTGTTACCTGAGAACACTTTAAGGCAGTGGTTCCCAACCGTCCTAATTCTGGGACCCTTTAAAACAGTTCCTCATGTTGTGGTGATCTCCAACCATAGAATTATTTTCTTTGTTACTTCATAACTGTAATTTTCTACTATTATGAATCATAATGTAAATATCTGATACGTAGATGGTCTTAGGCAACCTCTGTGAAAAGGTTGTTCAACTCCAAAGGAGTCCTGACCCACAGGCTGAGAACTGCTGATTTAAGGACCTGTGGCTGCACATAATCCAATCGTTTTCATTCCACTTACATTTTAAGTGAGGCATTATAGGCATCACATAGCTAAGCCAATACTCCTCTGGACCCCATCCTTCTAGACTGACATTTTCCCCCAAATATCCAAACTTGCCCTTTTTGTGGAGTTTCTTTCCAATTTCTGTGGGCTTACATACACAACTACAGATATACAGCAATACAGAGTTGTGTTTTTAACATAACTATTTCCAGGATAAATGTGTCCTCTTGCAATTTAAAAGTCACCTGCACCTGTGGTTAAGATCTACTTCATTTAATATTTTCACTTTGTTGCACATATTTTAAAAACATGCTAAAGCTCATTGATCTGGTCACGCACCATTCATTCATGTGTAAGTGACTTAGTGCTTTGCATTTGCATTCTAAAAGATCTTTGTAACCTATGTAAAGTGGCTCTAAAAAACACACACACATTTTTCAGGGGTAGTGAGATAGCTCAGGGTATAAAAACAGACAACATGAGTTCAATTCCCAAGTACTAATTAATTAATAAAGGAACCAGCTTCTGAAAGTTATTTCCTCTCTTTCTTCCTCTTCTCTGCCCACACACACACATACTAAACAAACAAACAAACAAACAAATAATGAAATAGGACTTCCATAGGTGGCTAAATACTGTTGGGTAGGATGGCTACAACTTGTGCAAACTGATGTGGATTATCTACCAGCTTTAGCAGAAACCAGTAAGTCAGGAAAGCCTAAAGGAAATACATATTATATGAAGGCCTGAGAACATTTCAGAACAGTAATAACAATAATCTCTCTGGACTCAGAAGAAAAGCAATGAGATTGGTAAGGGACATGGAACTCTTGGAAGAATCACCCTAAAAATTGATCCCGTGGGACTAGGGAGATGGCTCATGGTTAAGAGCAGTTGCTGTTCTCGCCCAGGACCCAGGTTTGATTTCCAGTACCCATTTGGTGGTTACAACCACATCTATAACTCAAGTCCCAGGGGATGCAATCCCCTCTCTGGCCTCTGTGGGCAACAAGCACACACACGGCCACATACATACATGGAGAGAAAACATTCACACATAAAATAAAACAAATAAATCTATTTTCTAAAATGTGGTGCCCTGTGACCAAAGAACCTCCAGATATACCATGTGCAGTTATGTTATAATATTCTCTTGCATTTTACATGTAAAATGATTTCTGTTTGGAGTTTGGGGAGATCAAAGCATTACAGTTTAAGGTAATGACTACCACAGTGAATCCATCTCTTCTGTTTCTAGTGAAGCTTTAAGTGAGACTTTGTTAAAAGCATTAAGAGTTACCGTTTCCATTGACCCTGCTGAAGGAGACAGAATAGGTGTCCCTAAGATTACAAAACGGGCATTCATGTCGTAGAGAAATGACATCTCATGTTAATAGGCACCTGGCTGACATGCCCCAACATGCCTGAGACTACAAATTATCTGTGACCTTGAGTAACGGAAGTGACTACTCTGAATCTCATTCTTTTCATCTGTGAAGTGGGAGAGCTGACGTCCCTCCAGTAGCCAGCAGGTGATGAGTGAGGCAGTGGGGGAGGGGACAATCTTCAGGCCTATCCAGCTGTTGACAGTCTAGAATTCAGGCCCAGTTTTTCCAGCATTCTTCTAGGAGAGAAGTTAGGAATCTTGTTTTTAATCAAAAAGAAAAAAAAAATGTCTCATATTAATATTAGCAAGCCACTGAGTTCAATTTTACTCAAAGCAAAATAACGAAAAGGAATAAACAAACCAAAAAAAAAAAAAATCACTGTTAAGTAAGAGCTACATCCAGCCTTTGGGCCGTCGCGTGCATAATCTCCGGGCTATGTTGGCTGAATGGCTCCAGTTGTACTTCAGCATTTCCCCAAACAGGAAGCTAGCAACAGTGCTGACCCTGCATGCCCCACTTAGCCAAGGTGAAACTGCCTATCCACATAGTTTGTCGGAAGCACCCAGGGAAACAGGGAGAAAGCTTTTGCTGCTTGGCTGAGAAGCCAGGCACTGCCTAGCTCTTCACTGTCTTCTGCCAGTTCGCCTATTTCAAACTGGCAGACCCTCTGTTATTACTCCAGGCAGTAGGTGAGGAATAGAGGTAGGGCATGCCCATCTTTGCTCACTGGACAAGGGGAAAGTCACCATTAAGTTGGCATTGTCTTAAGTTCCTGGTAGAACTGTAAGACCCACAGTACATGAAGACACTTTCTCACCTGAATTCATTTTCAAAATCAGAAACTTCAGTTGGACGAGTTAACATTACAAACAAACAAAAAGTAACACGATAGCATAAATTTATCTATCCCTGAGAATAAATAAACATTAATAAACCTTGGCTTGCTGTCTGTCAGAGTGCCTGTATTAGGGGAAAAAATACAAAATGTCAAATAATTCTCAACTTTCTTCCAGCCCAGAGGTCTGTGTGTGTCGTTCTCATGAAAGATTTTGTGTTTGTGCTCCACACAAGTGAGTGTGGTGTATGTGTGTGTGTGTGTGTGTGTGTGTGTTCTCCTTGAGAATAAATATTATTGTTTTGTGGTTTTTCAAATGTAATAATTTCATATTATTCACTTTCCTTTTTTAATCATTGACTATTATGCCATTGGATTTTATCCATATTGACATAGATGGGTTTTTCTTGTAGAAATACCTGTCTCATAGCATTCTGCAATATAAAGCAGGTTATTTTGTCATCCTTTGACAACAATGTGAGCCTGTCTTCACACTTTCATTTCATACAGTTGAAGCTCATGCCCCTCTATATGTGACATTGTGAAGATTGGAATTTGAATCCCTGGGTGCTTATAGACAACTCAGGATTGTTACATTAATCTACAGTGAAGTTGCATCACGTTTAAGTTTCCCCTTCATCAGTGGCCAAACTTGATGCCCTCGGACACTAAACAAGTATGAAGTGAGATCTTGTTTTAACTAGTAAGCTTCCATATTGCAATTGCGCCCTTACACTTTCCCCACTGTGAGTTGTGTGGACCACATTCTGCTCATTTGTCTATTACAAACTTTGCCTTTCTTCTGCTAAATATTCAGAAGTGATGTACGTGTCTGGATATCAAATTTGTGCTATTTCAATGTGTTTCAAGAAGATGATTTTAACCTCCGGTTTGTCTTTTCATTTAGTTATTGGTGTCTTAATGTACAACACTGCATCCAACATAGCCTCCAATTTACTCATGTTTCTTTAGCATTTTGTCTTCTGTAGTCAAAGAAATCCTTTATCAGGATTAAGAAAACATCACTCTATATTTCTCCATTTGGAAAAAAAAAGCAGCTTTGTGATTTAAATTCTTCTTTATCCTGGAACTGTATTCAACTTATGGTATACAGATTCATTTTCATCCAAATTATCCCATATTCTTTCAGTCGTGCATTCTTTCCCTGCTTTGCAGTTACATCTGTAAACATGTAAAGCGTGTTAGCTCTCTGTTCTATTCCACTGATCCTGTCTTTAGGTTGTTGTTGTTTTTATTTTGTTAGTTTTTGTTTTTGTTTTTGTTTTGTTTTGGTTTGGTTTGGTTTTTGTTCTCTATGCCAATAACGCATTGACTTTGGCCACTTTCTTTGTTCTCAAACTACATCTTCTAGAGTGAGTCCCAGGCAGAGCAGTCACACCTACTGTTATTTGCTCTACAGCTGCCACTGCCATTCTTCTAAGATCCTCTGGCTGAAGTCTGGCATCCACTTACCAAAGTTCTATCATAAGTCCCTGTTGGGTGCTGATATGCATTGCATGGAATATATAGGTTATGCTGGTGCATAAGCAAGTTCCTGTCTCATACAAAAGCTGCTGATTTTGACACTTTAATGTGAGTCTAGCAACCTTCTTGATTTTTCTATTATTTCTAATACCTAATGCATTTAGATTTTACATGTAGCTAGTTATATTATCAGTGAATGATGACTTTATTTCTTTCTAGTATTTATATATTTTGTCTCCTCTGTCTCTATCGCTTCCTCTGTCTCTGTCTGTCTGTCTGTCTCTCTGTGTTATGTGTTCGGGGAGAGGTTCCTGTACATGTGTGTGGAGGCCAGAAGTCAACATTGGTGTCTTCCTAATCTATCTCTATCTTATTACTGAGACAGGCTCTCTCACTGATCTTGAATCTCACCAACTAGCTAAAGTGAGGGTGTCTAGCAAGCTCCTGGGATGATCCTGTTTTGGGTTCCTCACTGTTGAGATTGCATTGGTGTATGCCTGACTTTTCTGTGGGTATTATAAATTGAACTCATGTACTCTATAGACTGAGTCATCTTCCTAGCCTTTCTTTTTTCCTTTTAATCAGTGTTTCTCAACCTGTGGTTCATGACCCCTTTGGGCATCAAATGATCCTTTGATGGGGATCACCTAAGATCATCTCACATATCAGATGTTTATAATACAATTCATAACAATAGCAAAATTACAGCTATGAAGTAGCAACAAAAATAATTTTATGGTTGGGGGGGTCACCACAACATGAGGAACTATATTAAAGGGTCAGTTCTGTATTAAAGGTACAGAACTGTATTAACTGTATTAACTGTATTAAAGGGTTAGGAAGATTGAGAGCCACTGCTTTTAATATTGTTCTAAGTATAATTAGCACTTTGATCTTGTCTCATCATATTGGATTAAAGAGAATGCTTCTAATAGTTCATTAATGAAATGAATAGTTTTGAGACAGTCTGACTGTCAGATTAAAGAGTTTTCTTCCTTCATGAATCTTATGGTTTCTATTTTATTAAATGAATCTATATTAATGTTATTACTGAGTTTTGTCTGTGTTTTAAGAAAATCATATAGTCTTTCATTGGCTGATGTAGTAAGTCAATATATTTTGAATGTCAAACCATCCTTGCATTACTGTAGGATGAACTCCTAATTGGTCACAATGCCTTTTCTTAAAACACACTCTATTCTAAAGATGGCACAGACATGGGAGAGCACACTAACAAACGTAGAGTCTGGTCTGACTAGTCACCATTTGAACATCTGTGTAAAGGCCATGCTGGTCAAGGAACCAAGCACTGCCAGAACCCAGACGTCACCCTCTCATCTCTTTTTGTCATGACTTCTTCCCTCTTCGCTGAAAGACACTGAGATCTGATTTCAAGTAATCACTTCCTTCATTCTCTTAAGACTTTTATCATCTAAGTGCTTGTCTAAGTCCTCACTCAAACTTTTCCTGGGCTGAAATTTTTGTACATAGATTCACAAGATACATTTTTGGAACTTCTCTTGTTTCAATCCGAATTTTCATTGTGACTGATCTCTTGGTGGTTTGCGGTGGCGTTTCATTTTCATTTCATTTCATTTCACTTCATCGCTGAATAGCATTCCGATGCATGAATAAGAACAGTACCTCTGTCTATGAGTGGCTTCCAATTTGAGGCCATTACAAGTAATGTTACCATAGAAATCTTTATTTATGAATTTCTGCAATTTTTTTAGGTTTTGTTTCCTTAGTGTTTAAGTATGTATATACATATATATATATGAATGATATATTTTAAACTTTTCAGTAATCTATTAAAGACATGATAAAACCTAACTGAATAAGTACAAATGCACTTAAGGCAAAAACTTTCTGTCTTAACTTTATCATAAAAATTAATTAATAGTGTTTTAATAACATTAACTTTTAAATATTTATTGCGACAGCTTTGTTGTGTGGATTATTGAAATGATAATTCCTAATTCTCAAATACATTAAGCTTTTTTCCTGGTTATATTTTTGTTCTTTAGTTATAGTACCAGTTATAGACTGATTTTTAAAAATTTTTTGTGAGGGCCAAGGTTTTCAATCATGTCATTAAATCATAATATACGAGACAGGATTTTTCTGTGTACTCTAAGCCTGTCTGTAGCTCGGAATCCTGCTGTCTCAGCTTCTAGACTGTCTAGACTGCAAGTGTTCATTATCATGCTCAGACCATTATTATTTAATATTTCCCCTTCTCATTTTTCTCTAAATTCAATATTCTCATTAGACGTGTCCTGGGCCTTGCCATGTTTCCTCCTAGTTCTCTTACTTTTTAAAAATTATTACACTAATTTATTTTGCGTGTGTGTCGGTGCACACAAGCCACAACATGCCTGTGGAAGCCAGAGGACAAAGTGCAGGAGCCACTTCTCCCCTTCGCCATGTGGGACTCGGAGATCTAACTCAGTCCTCAGACTTGGTGGTGAACGCCTTCCTCACTGAGCCAGCTCACTGACCCCTGACTTCTCATGAGACAGCGCTGTGCAAATCACACCTTCTAGTAAACCTGAATTTAGTATCTTGATCTTTAATTGCTCAGCCTCCAGTTACTTCCAGCATCGGCAGTCTTGTTCCAGTGGCTTCCCTTGTCCCTCCCGTGACTTCCCCAGTGCACCTCAGAGTTCATGGCTTCCATGTCTGTGGAGCAAATCTTTCTCAGATGAAAAATAAGAGTCAGTGGATAAATCCTATTCTACCAACAGAGCCTCACACAGACCCTCTGTATAGTTCAATGAGACCCATTACCATCTATATATGCTGTCTCACTCTCTACTTCTGGAGGGATCCAGGCCAAGACACTTCTTGTAATTTCCTTTTTCCCTCCACACTGAACTCTGGAACTTCCTCACATTCACCCTCCAGTTCTTTAATTCTCTCTTCAGCTATTTATAACTTTCATAGGATTTTCCTCAACCGTAATTTCTCAGTAATAATCATGAACTCAAATTAAGTGATGCCCATAGCAGCCCAGGTCTGTTAATTGACAGCTTTAGTTTCTGCCTTAGCTGCTTATTATAAAATGGAGGTAATAGGTTTGAACCTTGGGATTTTATGAAGCCTGGATGATTTAATATACACACTTTGATTGGCGTATTTGTAATCATTTTCCATATGTTAACTGTCATCATTGATACTCATGTCTTACTTTCAATGACTACTTGAACCTCTAGTCTCTACCTGTTTTCTATTCTTTTTTATCTTTCTTTCCCATAATTGCTTCTGCTGCATCTTAATCATTTTACAGACATCTACTCTGTGCTGTCATTCTGATCGTTGTTCTGTGTTTCAAGGTTCTGTGTCTTCTATTGCAGACTCTTTCATGAGGAGACAGTGTGAGGGAGACATATAGAGAGGAAGAGTCTCCTCTCTAGTCATTCAGCCTGTCCCACCCACTTGGAGCTGAAGAACAAAGCAGCTCCTATGACTTCCCAGGCATCTCTCCCAGTCAGATGAACACAGGGCCGTAGAATGGTGGAAATAGAATAGAGGAAGGACAGCTAGGCTAATGTCTAGGTTTATGTCCCCCTCAAAGTGATATGTCGAAATCCCCACAGGATGATGGTATCAGAAGATGGGGCCTTTGAGAGGTGATTTACTCATGGGGGAAGAATGTAAAGTGGGAGGGGGAGTAGACCCGAGGAGGCATACCTGCTTTTTGCTGTATAGAGTCAGGGTGGAAGTGCCTTCTTCAAAGCAGAGAACAAAGTATCTTAGACACTGAATCTGTTACCACCTTGATGTTGAACTTCCCACTCTCCAAACTGCAAGTAATGAATTTATATTATTTACAAATTACCCACATACAAAAAAAAATAAAAATAAAAATAATCAGGCGGTGGTGGTACACACCTTTAATCCTAGCACTCAGGAGGCAGAGGCAGATGGATCTCTGTGAGTGTGAGGCCATCGTGGTCTACAGAGTGAGTTCAAGGACAGCCAGAGTTACAACAGAGAAACTCTGTCTTAAAACACAAACAAACAGACAAAAGACCCAAGTTACCCAGAAAAAGGAATTTTATTAAATCAGTCCAAATAAACTAAGAAGGTAACGAGGAAGTTTCTCCTCATGTTCCCAGAGCTGCCTTCCTCCCCTTCCTCCTGCTACTTCTTCCAAATATAGTAAGTAGGTTTCTGTTTGGTGAGACAGGCAGGGGTCAGGAGGAACACAAGCACAGCCGTCCACTCTCTCCTCCTGACAAGCCACAGGTCTTTCTCCTTGAGGGCTTTTCTGAGGAGAAGCAGTAGGCTGTTTCTGAGTATGGACCTAGGAAAAGCAGTGAACTGAGTAGAATTTATCTTCATGCTTCCCCTTTAGTTTTGACTGTATTTACCAGGATGCGATCTGAACTTCCTGGGTCAGCTGTAAGATTAGTTTTGTTCAATACTGCAGTTGATTGAGGGCCCAGAAGCTTTAATCAGTGTACTATTCCAAGTGCAGCGCTGTGTGCTTGGAGAACGCCCTGCATTCCTGCATCCCTGTGGAACTGACCATACTTGTGCTATGGCACTCAGCCAATGAGCAGCCATCCATCATGGAGTAAAAGATTTCCCAGGCCCAGTGAAAACACACAGTGTGTAGAGTATTTTTGTTCCACAAGGTTTATATCTGGCTTCTTTTTAATCTTTCTAATCCTAACATACTTTCACCATAGCTCATTTACCTCACCTCTGTTTTCAGTTTAAAGGGAAAAGGAAACTAAGATGGTATCACTTAACAGAACAGCCATCTTCCTGACCAGCCATCTTCCTGACCAGCCTATTACAGTGACCCTGGATTTCTACTCAAGCACTCCATGGAGTCATCTCCATCTTTAAAAGTCTCAGAGGCTTTAAGGCTGTGGTGAGACTTTGAAATGAACACAGGCGAAGCCCTGATGCCATATGGGTTCAGGGTGTAAGTTCCCTAGGCACACATGGAGTTACCCTGTGATCACATGTTCACCAAAACTTATACAGAATAGGAAGTCTTTAAAAAGAAAGGCGTGTGCTGGAGGAAAAAGTCACATTTGCAAAGTGTTCATGTTGTGTAGAATTCATCTGTCTATGCATGTCTTAGTCACCACGGCTGCTTTGACAAAATATCGTAGACTTAAGTAGATATTTCTCATAGTTCTCGAAGATCGTTAAGTCCCAGATCTGGATATTAAATGGATAAGTGATAGCAAAAGCCCCATTTTCGGCTTGCACACTGCCAACTTCCTGTATCCTCATGTAGAGAGAGGAAGGTAGCTGTCTGTTGTCTTCTGACCAGGGCATTACCCCCATCACAAGGACATTGCCCTCGTGGCCTCAACCGAACTAAATTACCTCCGAATGCCTAGTCTTCAAACACCAGCATGCTAAAGGTCTAACATAAAGATTTTGGAGGGAATATACAAAGATTGCCCATAATATCCTGTACCTTGTCTGAAGGTTTCTTATGAATATAGTGTCTACTGCCCTTTAGCCAAAACTTGACATAGATAAAAGCTATCAATGAAGCTTATCAATGGTGAAACTTCAGTGGCATTCATAGTGTATAACTTTAGACTTAACACAGTTTCTATAATAAGAATTCTCAGTGTTACTCATCCATAGGAATTAGGAACTATTTATTACAAACATCTCAGAATAACAGAAAACAGTCTGCTGACCTTAGCACAAAGCAGCAGACAGAGTCCTGACCTTCTTGTGATGAAGGATGTATATCTCTTAAGACAGGCTTTGCTCTGAGCTCTGCATTTATCTCAGGAGATGTAATCACAGGTTGTTGTCTCCTCGAAGCATCTTTGTCAATCTTTCCTTCTTCTCAGAGTTCCCCCCTTTGCATCTGCTAATTAAGGCTTCTGGCTTCAGGTGTTTGTTTTGGCCAAAGCTGAGCTAGGTTACATTAGTTCAGTAAGTTTCCACTTCACTCAGGTTCAGAACTTCAAATACATAAACATCTGTGTGTCTGTCATACAATAGGCATATGATGTGAGTCATTTTCTATGAGTCTCAGAAACCATGTTATATTTTCTATGTTTTATTCAAATATCCAAGGCAAATTGTAAGTTAGCTTTAACGTATATCGCAATGAATGAATCATATTATCTACATATATAGTTACTATGAAAACATTGATGAAATATTTTACAGTGTTCTTCATGTCATGTTTTCAAAAACAGTATTTTTGCATTTCTAGAACATATCACTTAGGACAAGACACATTCCTAGGTTATACCCATGGGAAGAACAGTGTGTGATTATTTTCTACAAAAAATTCATTGTCAAAGTGATAAATCAAGTTTCTATCATTAATATCACTAATAAAAGACTGGAGATTAAATTATTCTGTGAGTTCTGGGTGACTAATCATATTCAAACCCTAACTTGGTGGGATAAGTCCAGAAGGTTGTGCACGGCTGATTATGGATAACACTAATATTTACACTTAACAAGTTGACTTTTAAAAAAAATACAGACAACGCAGAACATTTGTGTGGCTTACAAGACAGCTATTGAGCTGCCCATGACTTGCAGGGTGGCTTGGGAATGAACCACTCTTACAGTGGCAGGTTAAGATATGCTTTGGTCTGGTTGACATATTGCTCATTGTCTTTCTCTCCTCTGTCTCACTGAGAAGGGTCTGAGTTTGCTAAACATGGCACCAAGTCAGAGAGTATGAAACCCCATTTAGGAGGTTGGAGGAAATAAAAGGCATTTTAGAAGGAAAAGAAGGAAGGAAAAGCCCTCTAGATCAGCATAGCTATTGCTCAAACTAGTTCTGCTACTGTATCCCCTGAAATTAACTTGGTAACCAATACACACAGACCAAGTTTAAAAGCTCAGCTCTCTATATATCAGACTAACAAGAGTATTTCCACTGGGGCTGGAAAGATGGCTCCATGGTAAAGAACACTGGATGCTCTTCCAGAGGACCTGGGTTTGGCTTCCAGTGCCCACATGATGGCTCATAACCATCTGTAATTCCAGTTCTAGAAATTCTGTGTACCACTAGGTACACATGTGGTACACAGATTTACACATAGGCAAAATATTTATACACATCAAATAAAAATAAAGAGTACTTCCATATGTCATGATAGGTATTGTATGTATATTGTATACATATACATTTGCATACAAGTATGGTTAAAATATTTTATTTTTTCGGAATTTTTCTCATTGCAATGTGAAAGCAGTTTTATAATGTATATTCTTCAGAGGTATTTAAAATATAAGGCTGAGGATGTAATTTAATGGTAGAGCTCTTATCTATTATGCTTAAAGTCTTTGGTGTAATCCCAGCACTAAAACCAACAAATAAATAAATGAATTAACAGCTGTAGCCATAGAAATACTTCATCACTGTGGCAGCAGGTTTGGGAGTGTGCTGTCTAGTTTTATGTCAGCTTGACACAAGCTAGAGCCACTGGGGAAGAGAGAGCATCAACAGAGAAAATACCTCCATAAGGTTGGGCTGTAGACAAGCCTTCAGGGCATTTTCCTAATTAGTTATTGGTGAGGGAGGGCCCAGCCCATTGTGGGTTAGGCCACCCTGGGGTGGTAGTCCTGGGTTCTATAAGAAAGCAGACTGAACAAGCCATGAGGAGCAAGACAATTAGCAGCACCCGTCTATGACCTCTGTAACAGCTCTTGCCCCGGGGTTTCTATCCTGTTTGAGTTCCTGTTTAACTTCCTGCAATGATAGACTGTGATGGATGTGGAAGTGCAGGTCAAATAAACACTATCCTCCCCAATTTGCTTTGATCACGGTGTTTCATCACAATAATGATCTTAACTAGGACAGGAAGTAGGTCAGAAACTTTCTGTTTTTAATTCTTAAGATCTACATTTCTTAATTAGATTGTCTTTCAAAATTGGACTCTCAGACAAACTAACTATTCCACTGTTTAAAAATGAGTTCAAGTGTGTTTAGAAACATTGAGAAGATTTGTCACAATATAGACAAAACAGTCACGACGCTGGGATTTTTCCCCCAACATGATATTTTTGTGTTCTGTGAACTTCCCAAAAAAGAGGTTCCATAAGTAGGAAGTTAAAAAAAATCTGTAATCTTCTCCCTTTGGATCAAATGACAAAATTTGCATGGGAAGTCAGAGCAGCAAGGCAAAATGTTCATTTTCCTTGTTTGACCAGAGGATGATTTTATGCTGTTTACGTATAATATTGAGAAAATTGAAAAGTTTGCATCCTGGATTTCAAAATAAGCTGTTGTCTTTAAAAGTGAAAACAAAAATAATCTGAAATCATATTCTCTAAAGATGATATTGCTAATATATTGGCCTCTTCCTTTCTAGGCCTTTTTTCTTTTTTTTTTTGCCTACTTTTTCATTTAACACCAGACCGGTATATTTTTGTGTTGTTGACTATTATGAATACAATTTTCAAATTTCTACAGAAGACTTCATTGTAGGCTAATGGCATGCTTTACTGAAGAAAGCTATCCCACTGGGCATACTGTGGATTTCCAACTAATTAGAAATAAGGGCTAAAGAAATAGTGGAATCTGTAAAGTACTCACTTTGCAATCACAGGGACCTAAGATCCAGCCCTGTAAGCCACTGAAGAAAGCAGGTATGGGTCCATATGTTTACAGTCCCAGCACTGGGAAGGAAGGGACAGGTAGAATCCTGGGACTCATTTGCCAATCACCCTAGACTACAGGACAAGCTACAGATCAGTGGAAAGAACCTATATAAAAAATCAAGGTAAATGACACCTGAGAAACCACATACAGGGTTCACCTTTGGCCTCCACATGTATGCACATATGTACATGTACACACACACACACACACACACACACAGAGCAAGAGACGAGAGAAAGAGAGAGAGGATGCTAAAACAGAATTGAAGATAACTCTTTCCTAAGTCATCTTTAAATAATAATGATCTTTTAATAATGTAGATAATTTCTTGTCAAATTTCCAACTCCATGTCATGCATTTCTGAGAACCAGATAGCGAAGTAATATTATTTCTGGTTCACAGATAAAGTCTGATCCAAGAGCATTCTCAGTTAACAGAGGAAGCGGTGTGTAATGGGGCTATCCTCGGACTCCTTCTAGATAACTGAAAGAGAACATCAGATAGTGCCGTGTTTGTTGCTTAAATAACTAAGTGATATTTGAGATAAAATTGATTTCTAAAATGCCCTGCTTTTCAAGGTAAACGGTTCCTGACACCATTACCCCCCTTTTAATCAAAATCATCAGTCAATTCCATTTTATTTGCTCAAATATGATTCCCCTCTGCAGTATAGAAAGAGTTCAGCCTGTTTCCGCGCAGCTGTTCCCGCTCAGCATCATGAAGACGCCATGCCTTATCACTAAAGCAAAAAAGTCAGTAAAGAATGGCTAGTTCCTCACAACCTTCGGCATTTGACGAAAGCCGTGTTTGTCAGATGAAATACTGAACAAGCCATTTATTGATTCAACGATTCAAACACTTCCTCGTATTCTTTACTGTGTGTTAGGTGTAATGCTCCGTCCTGGGAACAAGGATTCTTAAAAGGTGTTTTCCCCCATCTTCATGGAGTGTGTGCCTGAGAGGGCCTGGGTAAGCGCCCAGACAATAAATGTTACATTCCTCAAGAGGGTAAATACGGAAAAGTAAAACTTGAGTGGAGATTAGAAGGAGAAACCGACGTGGGTAAACAGAACTCGGAGGAAGAGTGCAGGGGCCAAACTTAGGAAGGTTTCACCGACCTAAAAACCATGGTTTAACTTCAAAGTAAAGTACATGGGGGCTAGCAGAGAGCGTGGAAAGCAGCAAGCAGCGTTTCTGGGCAGTACTTGCACCTCCTCCTCCACCCTGTGCTCCAGCTCCAACTCTTGTCCGTAGCTTATGGGCTGCATATGGGCTGGATCCTCTTTATTTAGCAACCCCAGACAAAAGTGGATCCAAGGTCTCTTTCAAACCCCTTTTAATACTAGGAGCAGGCAATGTCTGAAATCTCATGGAAAAAAAGATCTCAGGAAGGGTTCTCACTCACAGAAAGTCTGCTCTCTAATAGCTGGAGAAGACCAGAAAGTGCATTTCTTGAATATGGTATGTGCCTGGGGCTAAAGCCCATGGGACATTTTTTCCATTCACTGTGACCTGCTCAGGCCTTTCTGACGCAGAACACAGAGAGAGCACGTGACCTTAAAGTGAGGCATCAATCCGCAGGTCTACAGTGGTAGCGTGCAGGCAGGGGCATCTGAGGTACCATGCCATGCAACACAGGCAGCACGTAGCCTCAGGGACTGTCCTTCATGAGGTGCCAGGGGAGGGGACACTGTTCTGATGGCTTTGGAGAAGTCACTCAAATTCCAAGGCTCTCCATTTCCTCAGTCATAAAATGTGTCAGATAAAAATCTGTCCCGTTTGTCTCCAGAAATGCTGCAGTTAAGCGCACTCTGTGCCTAGCCGAGCATTCCACAGATGCCAGGTATTGCTGGGACAAGAAAGCCCCAACCCCAACCCGTCACCAAAGCAGCTGCCTGAATGTTGCTTCTCAGGCTCCTGCAATGGCCCTGTTGTCATGTGACCAGGACTTCCCAGACTGTATTAAGGAGTTTCTTACTTTTAAAAATATTACTCAGTGCATTCTTTACTGCTGGCATTTTCTAATAACTTCATTTTAAAACATCAGCAGAAATGGCATCCTCCCTGAATGCTGTCCCCATTAAAAGTGGCAGTTTACTGACCTTATGCTGTCCTGTGCAAACACTGTTGCTAAACCTCCACCAATGATGTCATCACTCTTGTGGGGTTTTACCAAATACTTCAACTAAAGTGCTTGTTAATTAGAGAGTTATTCCTGACTGATTGCTAATGTTAAAAAATTTGGAGGCCGGGTAAGAGCACTAGCTGTGCAAGCACGAGGACCTAAATTCAAATCCCCAGGACTCATTAAATAAACAACTAAAAAGGGCAAGCATGACACGCCTAGCTGTAATCTCAGAACTTGAGCAGGAGATGGGGCGAGTGGTGGAGAATGGAAGACTGCTAAGACTCGCTGGCCAGCCAGGCTAACCGAAAATCTGTGCACTCTGGATCAGTGGGAAATCCTGCCCCAAAGGAATAGTGGCAGGACACCCAGCACCCTCCTCCGTATGCCCTCACAAGGGCACAGACACACACACATCATACACCCACACAGCTATCACATGCACACACATCACACACCACACACAGGTATCACGCCCTCACGTAGCTACCACACACATCACATACACACATGCACACATGCACCACAGCTACACACCTATCACATATATTACACACACCACATACCATACAGATCACATTCACATAGCTATCACACACACGCACATAACACATAGCCACATACTTGTCACACACATCATACACACATCCATCTCCATACATACACCACACACACAGCTGTCACACTTATCACATACGCACACCACACATCATCTCTTTCTCTCTCATACACACACAGAGCTACCACACACATCACACACCCACACACCTATACACAACCACACACAGATATCACACATATCACACACACACACATATCACACAGCCACACAGTTGTCACATACATCACATGCACACACACACATCACATATATACACATATATACACATTACACACCCATACGTACATCACACACATATCACAACACACATCACACAGCTACACAATTGTTACAAACATCACATACACACACATACACCACACACATCCATACCCACATATATATCACACACTCACACTCACATCACACATCCACACAGCTTAGAGCTGACAATTGAAACTTTAAAAGATCCCACAGCCTGGCAGTGGTGGTGCATGCTCTTAATCCCAGCGTTCTGGAGGCAGAGGCAGGTGTATTTCTTTGAGTTCAAGGCCAGTCTGATCTACAGAGTGAGTTCCAGGACAAGGTTATAGCAGAGAAACCCTGTCTCGAAAAACCTAAAAATAAAAAAATCCCCCATATAGCCAAAATGTTTAATATTATCTTGAGAATGATTTTTTTTTACTTGTCTTAATTCTGACCCAAATAAGCCAAATAAATATCTTGAATGGTGCCAGTATTTTCTTAGAACACAGAACAGGCTGTAGATTTGTTAAGCACAAATCTAATGGCCACAGATAAACATGGAATCTATTCACTATGTCCTTTGTTACGGTCAAGAGTCAGGCAAGTACTGGATAGAAAGAAAGGCCACTTTAGTCAGCCCACAAGGGCCCCTCCCCAGCTGCGAACTGGGAATGAGTTAGGCTCAAACTCTTGTACCCACCATCACCATAGAATGATGATGCTGATTCTAGACCCTTCCAGCCATTAGAATAGACTTTTCAGTGTTCTAACAAGCAATTTTCTCTTTTCCTACAGCATCCCTCTTCTCCTATTGTGCTTCCCTCACCCATCTTTATGATTTCCAGCAGGAGCTGTTGCACCTTGCATCTATTAACTTTTTTCTAGGTTTCTTTAATGATGTTCTGGTATAAGTCATGTGCATAAACTGAAACAAAACCGACACACTGAACCACTGTTGAGTTGCTAGCTGGAGAGTGCCTTAATCTCCAAAGTGATTATGTAATGGCTGCAATTATTATCTCAGAAGCAAGAATGGTGAAAATTGATAGAGCAGAAATAGAAATGACCTTAAGACCCAAGGCCCTGTGACAGAGGAAAATGTGGGAAATCAGGACTTCTCTCTACTGAAACAAAGTTTCAATCAGACCCCTCTTGGGCACATACAGCCCAAGAACCCAAACAAGTTGACATGTACACATGTTTTCCACCTTCTGATTTAAAAAAAAAAAGCAGAAGACAAATGCCAATTGCTCTGGCATGCACCAGCTGGCATGCTGTAAATGATTCACTTGGGAGTCCGTTCAACAAAGTTCACCTTCAGAGAGCCACAGAGAAGCTTCTAGTTCTCACCTGCTCTCACCTGTGGACCTGCCATGCTTCTTCTACCAGACAAATCACTGAGTTGTTCCAAAGAGAGTGGGCTCTGTTTTTATTATATATAATCTTCCTACTTATTCAATATGAGGGGTGGGTTTTGTTGCTAAAACTGAAACAGCTCTTCACTGGGTGAACAAATTGAAAATGATGGCATCTGTCCTAGTTAGCTTTAATTGTCAATGACATAGCCTGGAGTCACTTGAGAAGAAAGACTCCCCGGTGGAATTGCCCGAATCAGATTGGCTTGTGGGCACGTACGTGGGGAAATATCTTGATTATTAATGGATGTAGAAAGGACCAGCTCACCGCAGGCAGTGTCATACGTAGGCAAGTGATCCTTTGTTAAATAAGAAAACTAGCTAAGCACAGGCTAGAGAGCAATCCAGAGAGTAAGCCAGTGTGTATCCCCTCCACGGTCCCTGCTTCAAGTTCCTGTTTGAGTTTCTGCCCTGATTTGCTTCAATGATCAGCCATGACCAAGAAGTATAAGCCAAACAAATCCTTTCTTCCTATAAGTTGTTTTCGGTCAGTGTGTTTTGTCACAATAGTAAGCCATCTAGGAGGGTGTCCACCTTAGCAGCAGTGCAAACTATACCTCCAAGGCTTGCTTGGCTGTGCTTTAGCAGGTAAATGAGTGTGGTTGGTTCTGATCCTATTTCTCCTCCAAACTCCAAACCCATCAGTTTCATCATTTTAAAAATGAAAACATTTCACCTCGTGCAGTCTATCACCACATTTTTTACAGACTTAACCTGTTTTGATGTGACACTTTGAAAACTCATCTAACCCTCTCCATCGGGAGCAGGCTGTATGGCCTTGGCCAAGGTGTTGAGCTTTGCTTCCTGTTTGTAAATGGTGACAGCAGCCTATTGCTGCACTGACACAGTGTTGAGCACCGTGCCCGGCACCTGCTAGGAGCTCAGTGGATGCCATGGAGGTGTGCAGCTGTGCTTGGTGACAACAACATATCACTATCTGTGCTGGACAGATGGCTCAATAGTTAAAGGCACTTACTGCTCCTGTGGAAGATCCAAGTTTGGTTCCCAGCACTCTGGAGGCAGAGATTGGAGAATCAGGAATTCAAGAAGAGCCTCAGCTACAAATTCAGTGTCAACCTAGGCTGCAGAAGCCATGTCTCAAAAACAAGCAAGCCAGCAAAATCAAAGCAAATAATAGCAACAAAATTCTTTCTGTTTGTCCCTAAACCATAATACTCACAACAGTCCAGGAGGATGGTTTATTTAGCTTTTCTACAATATCTGTGAACTGCCCACCTCCCATTTCATTCAAATAACACCTTTGTTAAAAAGTCTTTTCAGGAGCCTGAATCATTCCTATCCCTTACCACTAACCATGGTAGTGGTAAGTAGCAGAGTGGCCACAGGAAGCCATACAATAGTCTGGCCAGTGGAACATGGTGGGTCAGCAGCCTTCTAGTCCTGACAGTGAGCCTCATCTCACCAAGTGAAGAAACAAGTAGCTTCAGGAACAATAAACTCAGGGCAGCAAGTGCACAAGGGTGCTGGGAAGACCTCCTGGCAGGTACCCAGGAGGAACTAAGGAATGTTTAGACTGAAGTCACTAATTGGTTACCTACCATCTGTGTGGCCTTTCCTGGTTTGCATATGTTAATTATGAGTGCCAGCCCTAAGGGAGTATTCATCTGTTTACAGAAGAAAAGGAAACATCATCTTCCCAGAGATGTCATTTGGAACAGTCACTTGACCTAGCCTGTCCATCAGGACACCACGTACGCCTGCTTGGTTTCAGACTCTGCCTCAGAAGCTGTGATCCTTACTTTTCCTAGGGAACACCTAGGCAGTATTTCTTTTCTGAGCTACTGTATTTTGTATTCATCTCCAAGGGTATCACTCATCAGTATAATTGTTTATTGGTTTTTCCCTTTTATTCTCTCTACCAGTAATAATTTATTCAATGTCTCCAAATAACTTACAATGAAAAATAGTAACATATCAAATGAATAAGCACAGCAGCAAGATCTTAAAGTTCATAGGCACAGAGCTAGAAACAGGACAAGCTAAACAGAGTGGTTTAAGTATATGGAAGTATCGGGTTGGGTAGGGGGGAACACACTTCCTACCTGCTAGACACACTTTGGAAGAATTCTCTCTACACCCCCATGCATATTTGTATGCCATGGTGCATGTGGTGTTGAGGGGACAACCTGGAACCCCAGCCACTTCCCAAGTCTTCTCAGTTGCTGACTCTTGTATTGACCTTCCTGAGACATGCAACCTGTTCAGCTGTTCAGGCTCACGCCGCAGTGTGCTGTCTCCCCACACGTCCGCAGCAACAGGGTCAACTCCTTCCTCGGCTGTAGAATTCAAAAATGATACCCAGTTCCAAATCTTCTTTTTTGGGGGGAGTTAAGTGTGTTTCTGTGTGTGTGTGTGTGTGTGTGTGTGTGTGTGTGTGTGTGTCTGGCCTCATTTACAAGCAGATTTTAATACTGAAGAGACCCCAAATAACCCACTCAAAGCTCAGCGATCCGTGCGAAGCATTGGCTTAACACAGAATACTTTTATATAACCCAGGCCACCAAGAGGGATATCCGGTCAGCTATTTTTAAAGCTTTTCTCCCCCACTCCAGCTCATGTAGCAGAGTTGAAGCAGTTTGCTTACAAATTTGGCACTGTTTCTGTGATTCATGAGATCAAACTTTGAATGAAAGATTTTTAACTTATTTAAAAATAAAACGATGTCACTTGTAAACTGCCATCCCAGAAAATGACTTTCTAAAGCAGACACATCCATGCACGTGCTGAATACACCTTTATATTATTATACATGTGGTATCATGCATTGAATTAATCAACTCATTCCCTGGATATTCACAGAGTAGGTACTGTCTGCCAAACATTGGGTTACAGCTGGAGACATGAGGGTGAGAAAGGGAACATGTTTTTTCAGAGTATACTGTTGAGTAAAAATTAAAGTTAAATCAACAGGCAACTGCAGTAGGTTGGGACCAGACAGTAGAGGATGCTTGTGAGGGACCCGGGGAGGGGGTGGGACGGAGGGGGGTCAGAGCTTGTCAAAATGCAAGCTGAAAAGAGCCAAGGGAGGAGAGAATCTTTCAGATAAGGAGAACGGCAAAGGAAATTTTTCTTTTGCATTTTTCATCTTAGCTGTAGTCACTATTGATAAATAAGCTGTGTTGAAATAGTCACCCAATCAGGAAATAGAGTCTTCTTAGTGTGTGTGTGTGTGTGTGTGTGTGTGTGTGTGTGTGTGTGTTTGTACATGCGTTCACATGTATGTGGGTACACGTATGTACAGGTATACATGTGTATGTGGTGTGTGTGAACATGCATGTGAAGTACACTAACATCAGGTGTAATACTTAATTGTTCTCCACCTTTTATATTGAGGCAAAATGCTGCACTTGAGCCCAGAGTATGCCAGTTTGGCTAGTCTAGCTAGCCAGATTGCCCCAGATATTCCTTGTCTCATCCTCTGAGTGATAGGATTACAGGTATGTGGGGACAGGGGTGATGTCACGCTTGCCTGGATCTTACATGGATACTAAGGATTCAAATCCCAGTCTTCAGACTTGCACACTGAGCTTCTTCCCGGCCATAGATTCTCGATTTCTTGATATAAGTTAAATGCAGGAGATAGAGGCATTGTGGAGAGAGTAATTCTCTCCATTCCTCCATGAGCCAGTGGCCCTGACACTCTTTGAATCCCCCTGCTGAATATGGAAGCACGCCAAAGCTCTCTCCTAGATCTCACCCCTTTAGAACATGGGTAAAACTGCATTCTTTTTTTCCTGTTTGTATCCTTTTAATTTTATGTGTTATTTGGAGGTATGTACAAGTGTATTATTTTTAGACTAAAAGAGAAAATTATGCAACAGATGAGGAGCTGCCAGATTTTGTCCATCCCTTAAGAATGTAACATATTAGGGACATATCTAGTTAGTAAAAACTACACTGGTAATCTATGATAAAAGTAATATGTGCTCCTTAAGGAAAATGATCAAAGGTTGTAAAGAACAGAAAGAAATCCTAATTGCACTACATAAAGGCAATATTGTTAATATCTCCAGGATTTTCTCCTAGCATTTCATGCTGCAAATGACTTTTTAGAATATAGACATAAATATACAATTCCATAACATTTTTTGAAAAAATAGACAATATAAATATTTATATGGTCTTATAAATAATTTTACTATTCAAATTTTATCAGTTTATGCTTTCGAATATTTCTTGACCATTTCTTTCTTCCTTTTTTTTTTTTTTTTTACATTTCTTTATTTATGGGGAAGAGGGCTACATGCCATGCCATGCATGTGGAGGTCAAAGGACAACTTGATAGACTTAGTTCTCTTCTGCCACCGTGTAGGTCCTGGGATCAAACTCAGGTGGTCAGGCTTGGTGGAAAGTGCCCTTCCACACTGAGCCATCTCTCTGGCCCTTGGCCATTTCTATACTAGGCATTTTGTAGATACTGAGAGCATTTAAATTTTTATTCCTTTTGACACAGGTCTTATTTTACAGACCAGGCTGTCCTCAAACTCTCAGTCTCCAAGCGTGTGCTTGGTGGCATGTCATCATAACCCTAGCACAGCTTTCACTCTCCATCCTGTTAATACTGCTGTAGTCACATCTGCATATGACACCCAGCTTCACATAAGAGATTACACTTCTGTACGGGTCCACAGAAACAGATTTCTGTGTTAGAGGATACAAAAGTTGAGAATGCCTTATATTAATGCCCATTTTATTAATTCAAACTTTATGCAAAAAAAAAAGGGAGAAGAGGATGATGATGAGGAGGAGGAGGATGAAGGGGAAAGTAGGCAAGAAATACTTTGCAAAGCAGTCTGCTCTGAATGAGCCATCAAAGACTGTTGAATAGGTCCATATGAGCTACATTTTTGAAGCCATGTAACACAGGTGTAAAGGGCACACTGAGTGGTTGCCATAGAAGAGTACTTATCCAATCAGATTGATCAAAGTCTGCCAAATAACTCATTTTGGAGATAGATATAGATAGTACGTTACAGTTTCTGCATTCAAGTTCAAGAAATTCAAACACAATTCTAGTGGAAGTCGACTTGCTTACAATACTGGGAAAGTCTGGGGTTACTATGAATGGAAATGGCTTTCCTTGTTTGGTCATTATAAAAGTTAAAAGTAAAGGGGTTTTTCTTTCCATGATTAATTCCTGGAACACCAATAACAAAATATAAAAAATGTTCTTCCTAAGCACAAAAACTCTGGAATAAATCCTCTAATTTTTTTCCATGGCAGAGAAGAGAATAAAATAATATAGAATACATAGCCAAATAGTTTGTTGAATTTGCTCCATCAAATTGCTCTAAACATCCTATAACTGTTATGTCAATTTCTGTGCTTATCTCGCCACAGACATTAGAGAAACTGAGGCACATGCTTAAAGTTGCTCTGGCTTGGAGGATCTTGCTGATAAAAGCATCATCTGACATGGCTGACTGTGTCTGTCTCCCATACATACACACACACACACACACACACACAAACACACAAACACACGCGCGCACACACATGTTCTCTGGTGCTCATAGAAGATTGATAAAGACTCATCAGAACAATCACAAGAAAATGAAGAAATTCTAAAAATTTGGTTCATTTATAGAATTAAAGAAACAAATCTACTTAGAGCACAGTAGAGCCAAAAAGAAACAAGAAAAGGCCTATCAATGTATTTTAAATAGTTCTTCTAAATCACAGTTTAAGGACACAAAGTCACAATGGCAAGATAATTTAGCTGTTTTTCACAAGCTGAGGATGTATGTCGGAGGTAGAGCAGTCACACCATGCATGAGGCTCTGGATTTAGTTCCCAGTACTCAAAAGCAGCATAAACAAGCAAGGCATGCTCTATGGGAATACTTAGCTGTTGTATTGCCAGCATCCCATTAAGAAATACATGATGAGGCTGAGGGAGTTGGTGGCTCATGCCTTCAATCCCAGCGCTCAGGAAGCAGAAAGATTATTGCACATTCGAGGCCACATTTGGACTGTACATTGAGACCTTGGAGGAAGTGGGATACAGAAGGGATCTGAATAAAATCCAGAAAAAAAAAATACTGTGAACAGTCAACTCAGAATACCTTTTAAAAAAATCAAAAAATGGGCACTGGTGGCATACACCTTTAATCCCAGCATTCGGGAGGCAGAGGCAGACGGATTTCTGTAAGTTTGAGACCAGCCTGGTTTACAGAATGAGTTCCAAGATACCAGAGTTACAACAGAGAAGCCCTGTCTCAAAAAATAAATAAATAATAAAAATTTAAAACACACACACACACACACATATGGTGGCAGTGGTAAAAACATAAAAAGACTCAATGTAAAAGAAAACAGAGAAACTGTAAATTCACAGATACAGTGGCTAAGTGTTTGGAAAATATTTGAAAATGGAAGAATGTTAGCTCTCCTAGTCAAAGAAAAACCAATAATATACAAAATGAGAATCTGGGCAGAGTGACACATACAGATGTTAACAAAAACAGTCTCCATACTCCATGACAATGAATCTGAAGACATGAAAGAACTACAGTGGTATTTTAGATAGAATAGAAAAAAAGATAAAAATTTAGGGAGAAGATCTGAATAAGCCAGGAAGAAAGAAAAGAACCTACTATTAAATACCATTCAGGGAAACTGCTGTCTCAGAGTTGTCACAGGTTACTTTTTCTGTCATTTTTAGAGATAGTTAAGTTCACCTAAACAGAAAAAAAAAAATTGAAGTCCTAATTTTTAGTTTCTGTTTTCATCAATTCACAAGACATCCAAACCTAATTCTGAAATTGAGAAAGATATTACAGAAAAAAAAATATTATTGTACTCCAACTTCATGCATGAAAAAGTTCTGGATAAAATAATAGCAGAATGAAATAATGAAATAAAAACCTCAGACTATCCAAGAATAAAACACCATACCCAGTGTACCATACACTCTAGAAGAGCAAAGTCGCTCTGCTTCTTTTATTTATAAACTGGGTATGTTTAAGGCAAAAGAAAAAAGTACAACTTTCCACTTCACATTACTAGAAAGCATTTAGGAAGACTTCTAGTAGTTTCTTAACACAACACAAATGTAAAACACACACACACACACACACACACATTGCCTGATGCCTGATGGTTAATCTTCATTGTCAGCTTGGCAGGAGTTAGATCACCCAATAGATACACCTTTGGGTGTAACCACGATGGTGCTTCCAGAGAGTTTACCTGAGGAGGGAAGACCTGCCCTGAATACCAGCAATGACATCTCACGGGCTTCGGTCCCAGAGTGACTAAAACGAGAGAATGGAGACGGCGATGAGTACCAGCAGTCCTCCCACTGCTTCCTGACTATAGATATGATGTGACTAGCTGCCGCCATGGTTACAGCCAATCATGCTGCCGTGCCTTCCTCACCTTGAAGGACTGTACCCTCAGACTGGGAACCAAAACAAACTTCCCCTCCTAATCTGCTTCAGGAAAACCATAAATATAAATGGAAAAATAAAATTGAAATGAGCCCAGAAGTGATGATAAGCATTTCATGAGCTAATAAGAATGCCTTCAAGCCGGGCAGAGAAGCCCTGTCTTGAAAAAACAAGCAAACAAACAAAGAATGCCCTCACCACTCTCAAGGACTAGGTCAAAATGATTGGCTCAGGACACTAATCAACAGCAGAGAGTAATGTGAAGCACAGGTGAATCTTGACTCTGGTTACTGTGAAGATGGAGGTTTAGTCTAGGGAACATGCTGTCTTTCTCGAGTCCCCTGCAAAGCAGAGGCAGTCACCTTCATGGAGAACAGTTAAAATGCCACTTCTCTTAGAAATGGCCCTGTAGGCTCTCCGTGGGCACCAGCATGGACCTCTGCGTAAGCCTGTGGCTCTGGGGATGCTGCATTTTCCTCATGGTCGGAACACAGTGAATTCAGAGCTCAGCTATCTATGTGGGTCATCTGCTGTAAGCGATCACGGGGCAGTTATCCTCATTATAGCATACGCTTGACCACTGGAGCCAGACACTTGTTTCCTGCATCAGAGTTTAATGAACTCAGATTTGTTCATTTGTTGTGAATGGCCATTGGAGACTGATTAGAATGAGAGCCTTAACCCCAAATATCTTCTAATAAAGCAAAGGCCAATATATCACTGCAAAGAAAAACCTAGTATTATGTAATCATTTCCAAGAGAGTATGTAAGATACATCTGGTTTTTTTTTTAAAGACAATTATGTCCAATAATTCCTTTTTTCACAGTTTCTAGATTTTTAATAAATATAGTCAGAAGCATTGGCTGAAATATGTTTGCAGTCCTAGATCTCAGAGGTTGGAGACAAAGGCACCTGGGTAACATAGAGAGAGTGTCTTTGAAATTTAGAATGCATGAAATTTAGAATTCATTCCTTGACCTCAAGAAATTCCCATCAGAAAGGTAGATACAAAAGTTTCAAAACTAGTAGTAAATTGTTACAATGAGATGAATCTGACTAACTCAGAGAGAAGAACCTGTAGAGAAGGTAAGATATTCCTCTTCTGAGAAAGTCTTTACTGTCTTTTATCTTCACCAACTTAAAATCATTTCAGTTTGTATCTAAGGTGGAAAGCTGGTGCAGATTGCAACAGGAAGTCAACAGCTCTGCATTTTTCGTAGGTCATCTGGCTAGAAAGGGAAGAGTGTGGTCTAGAGACAGAACAAATTGGAGTGGCCTTGCTGAGTAACTGGAATCCAAGCAGAGGGCCTAGGAGGTACCCCACCTCTCCTCATCACTCTGACATTACTGCAGGATACCTCAGAGAAGGGATGTGATCAAGACAAGGCCTTCCCTCTAAAAATGCATGTATTATGTACAGGGGACCAGAATTACATACTTTTCTCTACTTGTCTATTGTCCAATGGAGAATGCTAGTTGCTTTCACTCTCAACAGAGGACAAGTGAAGGAAGAAATGATGCAGTTTAGGTTAGGCACAGGCAAGTTCTGGCCAACAAGTGAAGACTGGTGTCAGCAGTTACACAGCAGAGCAGAGTCTGTTACCAGATTCCTTGATGGTTCACACACATGTAAACGTGTTCACACATACACACATATATACCACATACACACACACATACCACACCTACACACACACACACATAAACACACATACAATACTACACACATATACATACCACACATATACACACACACATACATACACCACACACACATACAATACTACACACATATACATACCACACATATACACACACACATACATACACCACACACATACAAGACAATACATACACATGTGCGCATTTAAGATTGCGTTGTTTCTACCTGAGACACCACCACCTGGTAAATCTTGCCTCTGGCCAGCCGTTATTCTAGAAAAAGAAATATTTTAGAAATTCAAATACAGCTAGGTAATCCCTGGCCTGTTGTTCATTTTGGCTCCCTTAGCGGGTGACTGGATCAACGAGATCTGGGATTTATTTCTAAGATGAAGCATTCCAAAGAGATTGACTTGAAATTGCCCTAAAGTCTCTGCAAGTCCTCAGCTTGATAAAGAGTCAGGCTTAATCCCTTGCTTTGGTGTTCCTGAACTGTCAGCTGTGACCACAAGAATCACCTGAGAGAACTTAAATATTCAGATTCCTGAGGGGAACTCAGACTAAACATTCACACCCCTGGCTCCTGCTCAACTGTCCTGAATCACCATAAGGACAGGTTGTGGGGAGAGAAAGTATAGGCGCCTGCTATTCTCCCAACGCTCCCTGGGTAATTCCTTTCCTTTGACTTTTGGGTTTGGGGAGGTTTGTTGTTTTGATTTGTTCAGATGTTTCATGTAGCCCAGGGTAGCCTCAAATCACTATGTAGCCGTAGATGACACTGAACATTTAGGATCCTCCAGTCTCTACCCCTCCCCTCAAGGAATGCTGAAATAGCAAGGGTATGCCACCATTTCTGGTTTATACGTGCTGATCAAGCTCAGGGCTTTCTTTGCATGTCTTAAGCAAACACTCTGCCAACTGAGCTGCATCCTCCACCCTACCCCAGATACATAATAATGTCAGAAAATTATCTGAAGAACAAGTCGTGCCTTCAGTGCTTCCTAAGAGAAATAGAAGGCCGAAGGAAGTACTTAGTGGCTTGGTTTTCTATTCTCTGTGTTGGTTTGTGTTTTATGTTTATCTGAAGCCTTGAAGGTACTTAGGCATATGCATGGCTTCACCTCTTCACTGAATCTAGAAGCAAAAAGAGATCAAAGAGAGGACCAGAGAGAACTAAAAAGAATCTTCCAGTTGTACACAGCTAACTTCTCAGGATCTGGATGTGGACTGTAGAGAAAGAGAGAAAGGAAGTTGTGTGTCTGTATATATACTTTCACACAAGGGCTTTATCTGCATTCAATGGTCACTTTCCATTAGAGCATTCTTCAATCCCACTGTATCCAAAATGGATGCCATCAGCCTGGGGAACTCTCCCAAACAATGTCAGTTCTCCAGACTGTTGGCCCCTGCCTGTTCTCAGCCCTCTTCTGTTATACATCATTGGTTCCATTAGCACACAAAGGGATTTTTCCATAGTCCCCATCTGTGACCCACAGCTAATGTTTAAAGAGTGTATCTGATAGTGCCCCACCCCCATTATAGGAAACAAGAAAGTGCTGTTGGAAGTTTCTAGAATGTGCTGGAACTAAGACTCACAAAACTGCTCAGATTTCCAAAGCCATTCATAGTCGATTCTCTGGTAGCACAGCAGGGTAAAAGGTTTTAGTTCTCCACTGTAAGTTCTAGCAGCTTATGAACAGACTCCAAAAAACAGCCTCTGAGTTCTCACAACTGGTACCTGTAACCTGTCTCTATCTGTTACTAATTCACACTAAAGTTCATGCTTTTTATTACCTTACAAATGTCAATCTCCTTACTTCTCTTAGCTTGCTTTCTGTTTTGCCTTTTCATTTTTCTAAAACGTTACAGTAAAAATATTCAAACATTTGAAAGAATTGCTAAATTTAATCAAGCTTAATGTATACATTACACTTTTTGTATTTAATTCTATTGTAAAAAAAATGAAATACCTTGGGAATCTTTTTAAAAATATGTTTTAATTGGATTACAATGTTGCTTCCATAAATCTTTTTAGGGCCAGTCAGCTGCCAGAAGAATCAAGAAAATAAGAGCTGAGCATTTTTTACTTAATTTCTTTGTAAAGAACAAAGACTATTTTCTGTGAGGGGGGAAAAAAAAGAAAAGAAAAATGCTTACTTACAAGTTCACAAACAGTTTTAGGGCATGGAACTTTTCCAGTGAGGCACAATAACAAAAAATTCCTCTGTTGGTAAAATTTTACAGTAGTTTAACAGGACTTGACCTAATTACATGGGATCAAAAGGCAGAAGTCAAAAAAAAAAGACAACATGTTTGGGGCTGAAAAGGAAAATTTGTCATTTCCCAGACTCACCATGACTTTCCAGCTGTCAGTCAGCAGTAGTAGCTAAAGCCTGCAAGTACAAGAAGAATGGAAGGGGTGTGTATGTTTGCAGTTGACCTTGATTTCAATAGACTGTGAAATCCAAGTATGAGGTGTGTTTAGGGAGACAAATGGTTCATTCTGAAATCCAAGGAATACCTGATGCTACTACAGACACCAACCAGAAACTATCCCCTCCTTTCAACTGTAAAGTAGGAGGGCTTCAGAATGCAACCAGAGACTATAGCATAGCCCTCTGTGAGACTGGGCTCCAATTGTGTGTTAGTGACTCTTGTCTGTTGGGAATCGATATCCAGGTTTATGCTGTACAAAACACCTCTTAAATGCATTGCACTAGTTTTCCATTACTTATTTTGACATATCCTTCAGACACCATGGAAAGATGTATTATTAACTAAAGTCCTGAATGGAAATTACCGTACACTTTAAATGCCAGCTCTTAACCATTAACCTGGATGCTGGTAAAAGGACTTAAATGACTTGCCAAGGCACTAAGTCCCACTTAGCAGTCTGATTTCAAGGTTGGTCAGCAGCATGAAACTCCAGGTGCAAAATTCTTTTCCTGAATCATTGGTACTATGTGGAAAACATGAAGCTCACCAGAACTTGCTGTTCCCAATGCATGATGACACCACAGCATCACATGACCTAACTTGTCTGTGTCACCTGTGTTCAGAGAGCTGCATGGAAGGAGGAACTCACTCATATCTTCCTTGTGGGTGTCTCTCATTAAATACACCATGTGCGTACTAAAGCCCATCCTTAGATAATTATGGCTATCTGCCTTTAGCACTCAAACTTGTTGCATGTTGTGGTCTGTAGTTCTGTAGTTATCTATCTGTCTATCTACCTATCTATCCCCTTTTTATTTCTTCCTGCAGAAGCAAAATCAACTTTATCTCTTAGTTTATCTTCAGTAATAACACTCCATAATTATTAGACACACGTCAAACACATACCTCTACAATATAAACCTTTTAAGCATGGGAGTTTATCTAATGGTCACTGCTGGGTCCCCAGCACCTGTACCACGATCAAGACTTCATACATAAGCATCGACCATCATTCTGTCTAAATAGACCCTGGGCTGGGTGTGGCTATGGTTCCAAAACACCAGATGCTGAGTCAGGAGGATCACTTGAGTCTAGGAATTTGGAGCCATCCTGGGCAACATAAGGAAGTTGATTGAGTTCCTTCCTCCTCTTCCTTGAAATGACACGCGGTAATCTGGGAGTGTAGGCCAAATGAACTCTCTTCCTTCCCTGCTTGCTTTTAGTTGAGTGCTTTACGGTAACAATGGAATGAACCAGAACATCTGTCCTGGGAGTGCTCAACAGGCCTTTCCGCTCTCACCTGGCACTGTGTCAATCGCTCCTTGCTTCTTTTGCACTTTTCTCCACTTCCATCTCGCCACCTTCAGCATTCTTCTCTTCTGTTTTCTCCTTTCACCTTTACAGTAACCCTCCAGGAGCTCTCACAGACATCGCTAGGACCTGGTGAAGTTGAGGGCCAGATGCCTGCGGACCCACGAAACTGGAACTCAAAAGCCCAAATCCTCTGAGTTTCTAAAGCGAACAGAATTCTTTGTTGGTCTTTTCTTTGAAAAGGCCTCTCTCTTAGCTTAATCCTTAAACCCAACAACTGCTGAGCCGCACATGGGAGCAAGTGGCCAGGGATTTTTCAAATTCTATCCCTAGATTTGTCTCAGCTGGGACTGCTCGATTAAGCTGCTCATGTGTAACTTCCTATTTAACCGAGAAGACCTAACTGTTCCCACTACAGGTTGTGGGATCCTCGGAGTAGCAAACTGTGGTGTCAACTGTGTCTGTGCATGTGCGTGCACATGTGGAACTCCAAAATCAGGCAGGTTTTCATCATTTCTACTCTACCTGGCCAATGGCGGATTCTGTGCATAGAAATATAGCCAGTCATGAACTTGCATGCAGGTCTGACACTAGCGACAGAGCACAGGATTCACTTGCCATTTCAATTCATTTTTTAAGATGTGTAAATGAAAATAATGGAAACATCCAGTTACATTCCAGATAAGGAACAGAATTTCTTCAAGCAGAAATGTACACCTCGTTACTTTACAAAAGAAATGTGATACTTCCACATGCTATAGAAATATGGATGACTGATATTTCTTTCTATCTATCTATCTATCTATCTATCTATCTATCTATCTATCTATCCATCTTTCAGTTTCTTTCTTTCTTTCTTTTGCTTTGAGATGGGGTCTAGAGTAGCCCAGGCTAGCCCTAAGCTCACTGTGAAACTGAGTTGAACTTCTGATCCTCCTGTTTCTACCTTCTGAGTGTTAAGATCACAGCTGTGTACCACCATGCCTGGTTTATGTGGTGCTGGGCATCAAATCTTGGACTTTGTGCATACTTGGCAGGTACTTCACCAATTGAACTATATCACTAGTCCCTGTTTACAGTTTTGAGAATCTTATCTATACATTTGTGATAAAGATTACCAAAATATGAGGTCGTGTGAAGCCATTCCACCACATATTAATACTTCCTATACATCATGCTACATATAATAAGCATATATATTTTGTCAATTAAAAACTTAATTTAAGATGTAAATTGGGTACAGAGACACATGCCTGTAACTCAGACACTCAGGAGGCTAAGCCACGATGGCTAGCAGGCTACATAGTGAGATCCTGTCTCCCTAAATAATAAAATGAAGATCAACAACAAAAGTCTGTTATCCCAAAATGGCAATCTCTACAAAGCACAAACAATATGTTTTTCCCTTATAAGAAAGAATTGAGTTTTTAAAAGAAGAGCTTGGGGAGGGAGAATCATTCTTCTTCTTGGCTGTGGCCATTGGTAGGTTTCCCATACTCCAGTGGTTGACCCCACACCCTTGTACATAAGGTAAGCATTAACTGATCTTGCTTATAAAAAAATTACAAAAAGTTTGGAGGAGGATGTGTTGAATACGGTTAGGTAAGGTGAGGAGAGAAAATGGCAGTTGGATAGAAACATATTTTATTTCATACATGTGTGAAATTCTCATGGAAAATAAGTTCTAATTAGAAATACATACAAAAGTGCAGTAAAGTAAAAACAAACAGCAAGAAGACAGAGAAGGAACAGGAGGAGGAGGAAGAGTTGATGTAGCCTGTTGGTAGAACACTTGCCTGGCACACACAAGGCCATCCTTACCATCTTCAGTGCTGCACAAGTAAAGAATGTTATAGGAGAATTTTTTTTCAATGCCTTGGGCTCACAATATTTTTAATTGTACCACATAGCTAAGAATTGATATTTCATTTTGGAAATTATTTCTATAGCTCTAAATAATCCCAGACATTGGACAATTTTCTTGATAATATATATAAGGCTAAAATTGTTATTGGTTACAATTTTAAAAAACTATAAACAAATAAATTGCATCAAAGTATTCATCAAAGCTGAATGTCTTAGATAGAGTTACTATTTCTGTGATGAAACACCATGGCCAAAGTAACTTGGAGAGGAAAGGGTTTATTTAGCTTGCACATCCACATCACAATTTATCATCAAAGGAAGTTAGGATAGGAACTCAAGCGGGGCAGGAACCTGGAAGCAGGAGCTGATGCAGAGGCCATAGAGGGATGCTGCTTACTGGCTTGCTCCCTGTGGCTTGCTCAGCCTGTTTTCTTATAGAACCAGGATCACCAGCCTAGCAGTAGCACCACCCACAATGGGCCTTCCCCTATCAATCACTAATTAATAAAATGCCCTACAGGTTTGCTTGCAGTCTGATCTTATAGAGGCATCTTCTCTATTGAGTTTCCCTCCTCTCAGATGACTTTAGCTTGTGTCAAGTTGACATAAAACTATCCAGCACACTGAACATAGCTGCAAGTGCCTATAAATCCCAGCACTCGGGGTAGGGATGGGCAGATCCCAACTAGCCTAGATGAGACAGTGAGCTTCCAGCTCAGTGAAAGAACCTGCCACAAAGCAAGAAGATGGAAAATGACAGAAGACATCTGAAGTCTTCCTCTAACCTCTGTAAGCATGTTCACTAGTACATGCAAAAATTCATCAATGATGATGCTATATTCTCTCCCATAATACTTGAAACTCTGATGGGGATTACATGCCTGCTCCACCAGGCCTGGCTAAGTGCATACACATGTTTGTATAAGCACATATATCTTCAAATATTCCTCTCTCTTCACTTCTTATTTCTCTATATTCTCTCTCTTTGCTCCAATGCTCCGACAACCCTCACGCCTGCATACAGAGAAACAGGCAAACACAGAATTCTAGAAAGAGGAATAAGAAACAAAGTCAGAGCTGGAGCTCTACAGTTTAGGGTGATTTTTGCTGTTGCAGAGAACTCAGCTTTGGTTCCAGCATCCACATCAGGTAGCTTACAATTACCTGTAACTCCACAGGATCTGATGGGATCTTCCAGCCCCCACAAGATTCTACAAGCACATGGTTTATATAAACACATACAAAAAACCCAAACACACACATATGTAAATGTTTAAAGTAAAGAAAAACCCAGGGGGCAGGCTGGAAGCAAAAGAATCTTTGTGCATGTTTCTAATGCATGAAAATTAAGTTTCAAAGATTTCACACACACACACACACACACACACACACACACACACACACATTCTCTAAAACAGGAACAATAAGAAAGAGAATTAAACATGCATAGAGCAACTTCTAATAAAGAAGTGAAAAGCAAGCTTCGGGAACTAATTGTTACCTAAGCCAGCCATCTCAGTTCAAAATGTAACTGAGAAAAAGTAGTTCTGCCATTCATGATCATATGCCCAAAGCATAAGGTGAAATCCCAGAAGCATAAACATCCCTTGAGATGTTATCCTGGGATAATCCTGGGGATTTCTTCTGGGGTGCATGCTGTGTTTGGCAACATTGGGATGGTGTGATTCACACAGTTGTCTGATTTTTCAATCCACCATCTATTGCTTCCCTCTCACCCCTTCTCTCAAGCCAACCTGACCCAATGCATGGAGCCCCATCCCTGCTGCCTCCAGCCTTTACCATCCTGCACCCCAACAGGCCCACTGTTTGGAATGCTCTCTTTCTTATCTATGAGGCTGTGGTAATGTGATCTGGGAACTCCAGTTCTTCTGACTTGGGACTTTAAATGATGCAGCCCTTACCTGGGTTCTTCTCATTGACTTTATACTTGGATATGTGCCAAGAAACCCTCATGTGACTGACAGAACAGAACTGGATAAGGAGGCTGCTAAACTAGAGTGTCAATTTTTTTGGCATCAGGGTTTGGTTTTTTTTGGGGGGGGAGGTGTTGTCTGTTAGCTGAGAATCATCCAGCTATATATTAAAAAAGTAGTTGTTGATGTAGCTCAGTTGATAGAATACTTGCCTAGCAAACAGGAAGCCCTCAGTTCAGTCCTCACTACTGTATAAATCAGGTGTGGTCGCCCATGTTTGTAATCCCTGCGCTCAGGAGGTGAAGATATGAAGATAAGTTCAAGATCATCCTTGGCTATATAGGGAGTTCAAGGCCAGCCAGGGCTACACTAAACCGTGTCTTTTAAAGAAAGGCATTGTAGGGATCTAATGAGTTACTCTAATACCCTGTATACTTAGTAACAACTCTATAGTTTACTGTATGAGTCTGGATGCTTTTGAAACACGGCTGAACCAAACTAAAGCTGACATTAACTACTGTTAAAGAAACGGGGTGTCTCCAAAACACTACTGTAGGCTTCTGCTACAAGCACCACAGTGCTGCCCCAGAGCAGAGCATGCAGCACATAGAGCACATACTGAACACGCAAGAATGCAAAGCATAGAATCTACTATGTACTAAAAACTCCAGTGTGCACTTCCAAACTACCTTCCCTTCCCATAGGCCCTTCACCTCCAACGGCAACTCTACTCTAACTGATGTCTTCTCCTCTTTATATTTAAATTCCATTTATTTATTCCTAGTTATTCCTAAATTTATTCCTAAATAAGCATATGTAAATATGTAATGTATATTTTTGCATAGAGATGTGTGTGTCGTGCATTAATATATATTACCGTGGCTTGTTTTCAAATTCCGACTAGAATGATTCTTCTTGCACTTCAAGTGGCTCACATTTTTCAATCCATGCATTTTCATTATTAGAGTAGAGCTGTCACCTAGTCATCTTCACCACTGTATAATATTCCATTTGTACACGCACCTTTGCACACAAGTGCAAGGATTTCTCTAGAAAATGTTCTAGATATGGGGATGCTATGGGATGGAGGGACAGGTGCACTAATACTTATTAGGAAATAGATTAAAGTCTTGCCAGAAGCATGTGAGAGTTGTAGCCTCTCCTCATCTTCACCAACTTTAGGTCTGCCAAACTCAACGCTTGCCGGTCTGGAACTCACTTGTAATTTTTGCCAAAGTGATTTGTGAGAATTTCATGCCTCAGTTTGGATTAAACACATTGTTTTTTTTTTTTTAATTATATTTTAGATGTTATTTAAAGAAAGAACTTGAGAAGTTTTAAAGTTGAGGCTACTGTGGTGGTTTGAATGAGGATGGCCCTGACAGATGTCCACAGTTAGTGGAACTGCTTGGGAAGGATTAGGAGTTGGGGGAGGTGTGTCACTGGGGTGGGCTTTGAGCTCTCAGCTACTTCCCTAGCGCCATGCCTGCCTGTTGCTGTACCCCGCACCAGGATGATCATGTGCTAAACCTACGAAACTAAGCAAGCTCCCAATTAAACACTTCCTTTCATAAGTTGCCTTGGACATGGCATCTCTGCACAGCACTAGAACAGTCACTAAGACCCCGCCATGTGGTCTGAATGAAGACGAAAAATCTGTTTAGAGAGATACTCAAGCCTGAGTTGCCTGAGACACAGCTCTTGCCTCAATCAGAGTGGCTTTGACCATTCACAGACAGATCCATTTTGGACAATTTTTCTTTCTTTCTTTTTTTTTTTTGGTTTGACATATAAGAACTTGTGGACATAATTACTACCCTTCATCCTGACCCAAACTGACTTCCTCTGCTATAAACCAATGTCAGAGCATTGTTCTTGAGATACAGTGACAGGTTGCAGGGGGGTTCTAAAAGAGCCGAAACAAAATGTAGACTCAAATTAAACCAAGGGTCATGTGCATGAGTGTGTATGCCCAGGGCTCTTAACAAGCTGCGTGCCAGGCATTCTGAAAAATGACTCAGGTCTCTTTGTTCTCAACCCAGTTTCGATTTTTCTTCATCTGTGTCACGGGGTGGCAAACTTTTGTCTGGAAAACTGAAAAATAGTTACCTTGGCTCTTGTGGGCTGAGTCACAGTGTCGACTCTTGCAGCAGCTATCCATCCCGCTGGAAAGCTTAACAGTCTTAATTTATCTCTGAGTTCTGATGAAATATCATAATTGAAGGATGTGGATCACCTCAGCTCAGGGGCCGTGTAAAACCAGACAGGCAGTTCGAACGTCCCCAGCAGATGACTGACAGTTGACAGGCCCTGCTTGAACTCATGCGTTGGAGATGTAAATTATTCTTTCTATATTTTTGGTGATTAAAAAGGCTTAGGAAAATACACGGAGCCCCACTGAAGCCACTGGTTCTCATTGTAAATTAGGAGTAACTAGAATAAAACTGTTTCTAGAAAGGAACCAACGGAGCTGAAGGCATTCGAGACTCAGCTCTGAAGAGGGCCTAAGGAGATTGGATCTGTTAATTTTCAGATGCTGTATGAGAAGGCTGTTACCTCACAGGCACTCTGGAACCAAACCCCAAGCTAGGAATGGAAACTGTTGTGAAGGTTCTCACTAATGTGGTAAAATACCGCATCTGTGCAGGAGCCTTGACACAGGCATCCTGGGAAGACAGAGCTTTGACTACGGTCCATTCTCTTCCTGGATGTGATGATTGAAAGCGTCTGTAATAGCTCTCAGAGCTTTTGAAACCCATGTAGAGTGTGGCAGGAATAATTTCAGACACCCAGTTCAAACTCCAGTGTTCTGGGAGAGAGCTTCTCTTCAACATGAATGTTGTCACTTTCGTTTTTTCCGATTATTAAGGTTGTTTGAGTCTCAGACTCTTGAAGTATTTTGTGTTTTCATGACTTCAGCGTCTTACTCTCTCCTACACACGTGTGCATAAGTACATATATGCCATCGCAAGCATGAGGAGTCAGAACACAACTTGTAGGAACTGGCACTCTCCTTCTACCATGCAGGTCGTGGTAAGTGAAGTCAAGTTATCAGGGAAGTCAAAGTATCAGGCATGCTGGTGAATGTCTTCTCCCTCTGATCCATTTCCCTGCCCCGCCCCCATCATCTGTAAGTTACAACTCACAAACCTACTTCACAGTTCCAGTGCTACCTCTGGGTTTCTAACTGGGTCTCCATTCTTCAAATACCTGCTTGTTGTGAGTTATACACACTGGCTTTGAAAAGTAAAAAACATTTCAGAGATTTGTGTGCCTAGAACTTGAGACTCACTACCCAGCCCTTTGAAATACGGTCAGCCAGATATGTCTGCCTCCTTCTCATTGATTGTGTGCCCCATGTTCTGAAGAGGCTCCTTATAAACTCCTGAGCTTCTGGGGCCTGTCTGGTGTCTGTCTGGCTTGAGAACACTCTTCTTATCACGTCTTTCCCTGAGGGCTACCAAGGTCAGTATTTACCAATCCCACAAGAATGAAAAGTGGACCTGCGAACATTCTCAGCCTGGCTCAGTCTTGAATGTCAGACACTTACATTGAATGGTTTGTTAGCTGGCTAAGGACAGAAGAGTGAAATGAGAAGTTAACATAAACTAACCCTTACTCACGCACTCTGTCTTGTGCTTCTGTGGACATCCTACCATGCCGTCATCATTATCCCATGTCCTTCCTCACACAACACCAGACACCTTGTGATAGCAAAGTAACTGGCATTCACGCAATTACAACAATTCAAGAAACTATAATAAAGCCCATTATAAAAGTCATCAAACTCCCATTTCCAGATTTTTCCTAGCCTGTGATGGAACCTGACCATTTCTTCTGAGACGAAATGCAGAGGTCTTAAAAGTTAAGCCTACCAATATGTGTTTTGCCTACACCATTGTCCAGAGGCTTCTGCAAAGGAAATGGTGCATGCTCCAGGGCAGGGAAATGCTCAGCTGTGGTAGTCACATCCACCGGTTAAAATATGCATTCCAACTCCCAGTGCCGAGACCATTTGGCATTCCAGAGGAAGACTGCAAGTTAGTGCAGTCCTCAGCGCTGAGACATGCAAGAGCCGTGGTTGCGGAAGCCCAGAGTGGGGAGAGTCACGTCCTCTTACAGACCAGCTTTCATGAACAGCTACAATGTTTAGAATCTGCTCTCATCATGAGCTAACCCACTCTTAGATTTTCTAAGTGCTACTGCACATGTGAAAAGCTGTCAGGGAGAAGCATGGCATTTTTCTTCAGATGTGACATGATGGCATCTCTGTGCTAAGAAAACAATCTCATGTGCCTTTGTTGTTCTTTCTGCAGTGGATCTTCCAAAACTAACAGAGACGCGAGCTGTCTAGATGCCTAGCCTTCTCAGCCAACTTGAGCAATCAAACTCTATTTTAGCAATGACAACCAAACATTTTTGATATTAAGAAAAAAGCAAAGCAAATATTTGGAAAGTGTGAGAACACAATCATTCCAGAGAACGCCCAGAGATAGCCCAAGCTGCATTCGGAAAAGTTCAGGGACAGCAAGTTCAACTGCTTTGCATTCTAAATTATCTGTGGGTTATTTTTTCTGCCTGCTTGTATATTTTATTTTAAAATTCAAAGTTGACTGTTTGAAAAATTCCCTTTCCCAAGACTCAATCTGTAAGGTGATTCCTGCAGGAGTGTGAGGCCCCGAATTCAATCACCCAGAGTCTGTGTTAAAGGCTGGGGTGGCAGCACATTCCTGGGATCACAGCACTGGGGAGACAGAAACAGAAGGATCCCTGGGCCACTGGCCAGTCAGTCTTGCTAAGTCGGTGAGTTCCTGGTTTAGTGACAGACTTTGTCTCGAAAACCAAGGTGATGGTCAATAGAAAAAGACATTTAGTGTCACCGCTGGCTTCCAAACACATGGGCACACATGCATGCAGAGCAACACAGGTGTGTGTGTGCACGTGGGCATGGGTGCGCGCACGCACACACACACACACACACACACAACTTCCCTTTTCATTTCCTTTCATATTCCAGCAAGGCACCATAATGTAGCATCTCTGATCTTCCGATCTACAGCCGTGGCACGGAGCGAATTCTGTATCCTCCGACCTACTTATCCGTCCTCTTCATTGACTGCCTTCTGCTCTGTCATGGCTCTTCTCTCCTGCTTTGCTAATGATACTGCCCTGTGTTTTCTGTTGGCTTTCTTTTCAACACCGCCAGTCCTAAGGACTCAGGTCATGTCTCCTTCGACTGTATCTTCTGCTGCTCGGAAGATTTTACTTGACTTGGTATCAGTCATCTAGATAGGTAGCAAAAAAGCCAGTCAATCATCAAAATGTCTAAAATATCCCAACTTGTGTTACCGCAGAGCCGTAGTTAGGCATCTGCTGTGTGCGGTATCCCGCTCAGCTGCCACCACATTTAATCGCTTCTTTCCATTCTGTTCTCAGCACCATGTAGCACCGTCATTTTCTATGTCATCTCGTTTCAAGTTTCATCTTCTACTGTTTCAATACTGGCTAGATGCTTTACGTAGCTAAATAATGTACACCCACGATCTGTCTTATGTATTGAGCACCCTGTAATAATCTAATTTTCTCGTAGTCTGTAGTTCCTGAATCTCTTCCAGCTGCAGCTGCCGATTCCTTGGTAGCATCTCCGTCTGGTGAAGTCCAAGTGCATCTCTGTGATTTCTGCATCTCTCTAGATTGATATTCTATTAGTAGCTTCTCTTTTGGATTTTCTGGGCTTCTGCAGGAGACCACAATTTGCCAATATCTTGTTTTTCATGCCTATTCTTTCCTTTGTGGGTCACAGTGGGGTAGAGTGCCCCTTGGTCAATCTCTCTAGAATTGGATGATTTTATATCACAGATGTGATCAGTGTGTGTGTGTGTGGGGGGAGTAATTGGTGACATTATCTTAATCACTTTCTGCACACAAAAAGATTAGTTGAAAATATTGGCACCGAGGTCCTGTCAATCATAATAAATTATTACCTCAATTTCATTTTCTCAGAACAGTTGCCATGTATTTTGAGGACACAGGCTCTGAGTCCAACCAGAACTGTGGGTGGATGTCATTCTGGGACTTTTCATTTAGCACTTTTTGAAGTATTTGTCCTCCCAAGCACAAGGGTTTGGCAACACCAGTAAGCTGGTCGTCTGTGCACCTCAGTCACCTCCTCCCTGGCACAGTTCCACCTTTAACTTCAGCCCTAGCGATCCCAGTGTCTCTCTCTGTGCCCACTCTTATTTCCATCTCTGTCTCTTTGAGGAGACAATCTGCCATCCCCTCGTGTAAGCAATTGACATTGTCCTCGTGTTGCTGGTGTCCCTGTCTCTTCTTCCTCGTTAAATTTATTCCACACTCAATGGGGAAGCAGAGTCTTCATAAATATGCATCCTTCACTCACTTAAATTCCACAATTTCCATGCAGCCAAACGAGGCTGCCTTCCTCTAGGTCCTACAGCTCTGTGCTCCAGAAGTCCCTGGCCACCTTATGGAATCTCTCATAGTCTGCCCCCACATATAATTCCTGCTTTCATTTTTCTCAGTAATTATGATGAATGTACTACATTACATCCTTACTTGTCTGTGGTTCTCCCTCTCCTCCTGCTCGAATAAACTACAATGTGCCCGTATCTAAAATGTTCCCTAGTACGCTGTAGGCATCCAATAAATATGGAATGAATGCATGGATTACATCACTTCCAGACTTGTTGATAAATGTGAAGTTAGAAGTAGAAAAATATGGGTGTTAGTGGAGCATGCCTTTAATTCCAGCACTTGGGAGGCAGAAGCAAGGTGGATCTCTGTGTGTTCAAGGCCAGCCTGGTCTACAGAGTGAGTTCCAGGACAGCCAGAGTTACAACAGAGAAACCGTGTCTTGAATTACAAAATAAGGAAGGAAGGAAGGAAGGAAGGAAGGAAGGAAGGAAGGAAGGAAGGAAGGAAGGAAGGGAGATAGAAAAAAGTATATGTGTTGGGGGGGCGCTTTGAGAGTGAGAACATATATCATCATGGCGTTGATCACAGCAGATGGTTTCGTTCAGGATCTGTGATTTCAAAAGTCTCCCAAAGCACACTCAAGCACAGAAATATTCCCCTGCCAACCTGTTCCTTAGGGTCAAGGCACGTGTCATCCTTAAGTCTCACTGCCCAGCATCTCTCTGAGACCACATGCATTTTCTGCAATTCCTGTCTGCTTCTGTGTAAAGTATGTTACATAGATTACCTGGCCAGCTTTCAAGATAACATACACTACCAGCACACACATGATGTCCCAGGGTCTTCTTTCCATAATTACTCAGGCTCACGAAGTTGTGGGAGTTAAGGGGATAGTTTCCTCCTGGGAGAACAGTTCCTTCTTTCCCTTGTCCTGTGAAACTGGTCAGAGCACAGAGCAGATGAGATGTGACTTCCTTTGAGAAGCTGAATTGAGTGGTCCTGAAACTCACATAAGCAAACAATTACAGTGAAGACATGTGTATGCTAAGAGCAGTTACGCACCAAACGGATGACGAGGTCTAGTGATGGCTTTGGAGATTTAGAGAAGAAAGGGGTATCCTTTGAGTGGCTCCCAAACATGCAACCTTAGCCAAGCAGAGCACTGGATGATGCAAAGTGGCCATTGCAACCAAAAAAACATACGGAAAAGCACAAGAATGTGAATGAGCATGCAGCATTTGTGGGTAGGAAGAGCACACAACACTCCATGGGGAGCAGGTCCTCAGGCTGGGGGAAACGCAGGTCACCAGAATACAAAATAATGTCCTAAGTTGATGAGTGTAGAGTTGGCACTGATGGCCATTCTTGATAAGCAAATCTGTTTAATTGAGAAGGTGGCATAATCCAACTTGGGGAGTTCATTTAAGGTTGCTCACTACCCCAAACTAATGTATATTTTTCAAACTATATATACTATCTATTGTTTCACAAGTATCACAGGAGTTAAGAGTAAAAGTTATTGAAATGGAGTTTTGTTTTTGTTTTTTTTAACACTCGATATGTCAAGGGTTTTGTCAAAGTGTGGTCTGGGGAAGCCTTGCAGCCGGATCTCCCAGGTACTTACTCAAGTGCAGATTCCAGCCTCGACCTGCTCATCAGGGATGTGATCCTGGAAGAGTAAGGTTACTATGCTTCCAGCTAGCTCATGTATAAAGATGCTGAGAATAAAATACCATGAAAGAGAGAGAATTTTCTAAATCACAATTTGATGTGAACCAATGCTACCGTACAAGCATGTTGCTTAGAAGAGATCATCTCAAAAAATTTATCACATATTATAAAAAGCAAAATTCAGGGGATGGGGATATAGCTTGCCTGATATTCGTGAAGTCCTGGGTTCCATCCCAAGAATCACATAAACTGAGTGTGGTGGTGCATATGTGTAATTGCAGCCCTTGGGAGGTGGATCAGGTGGCCAATAAACAAATTTGAGGCCAGCCTAGAATACATAAAACTTCATTTTAAGGATATTGAAGTGTTACACACACAAACACATGCACAAACACACACAATGTGAATGCATACTCATGAATATAATTCTTAAAAGAGCTAATTCAGGGTTTTCTTCTTATCCTTTATGAAGGTGTGCAGCCATGACTCCTTGGCTTACACCCAGCCCCAGGTAACCCTTTATTTAGGTAGCATCATGGACCCTCTTTGAGGAAGAAGAGATTTTGCAGAGTAGCAAGCAGCCCCAGTGGAGCCCAGTTCAGCCACAATGGATGCATGCGCCCTTGTTCTCTGCTGTGGAAGTTTATTTTTAGTTGTGTTTAAAATAATTGTTTTTGTGCACTGTTGGGTGAGAGTCTGCCTAGGTTTGGGGGTTCTGTATTGACTGCAGGTGTTGGATTTCTGAGGGGGATGTTTAATCCCTTATGATATGTGCATTAGTATCAGTAGGAGACCTAAGGAATTCTGAATCAATCAAACACCTGAGAGCTCAGAGGCTCAGGGTTCCACTGTCAAGTACAGCACTTGCCATAATGGCGGTTCACTCTGCTGAGGTCTGGCAGAGTTTGCATGCATGAGAATGCCTCCTTGTCTTCCTTGGTCAGCAGCAGCCTAACTGCTACAGCTCTTCACACAGGCCAACCTCTGGAGTCAATGTGTAGCACAGCTCTCCAAAATCTCCCAAGACCTCAATGCACTCATTTGCCAAGGACACATAAAAAGATCTAGGCTGCAAAGAACATCTGGACTGGCCCTGGAACGAGGTTGAAATGGGAGCAACCACAGCAACCTTAGCATCTCATAACCCAAAGCCACCATCTCCCACCAGCAATTGCTTAGGGACCCCTCAGATTGCAGAAATTTTCCTGCCTTAAAGTCTCTTCGGCAAATGCCTTAATCATTTTGCTTTTAAAACTTTCCTATGTTTATGACTGTTTATTCTGCAAAGAAATCAAAGCTAAGTTAGTAGTTTTCCAAATGGGGAAAAACATCATCTATAATGATCTTAGTGTGTCTATTAGTGTGAGAAAAGATTTAATAAATTAGTAGACTTTAAACATAAAGTAAAAGACATTTTCTGTTTTTGAGATTTTTTTTTTTTTGTTTGGGGCTTTCTTTTGGATGTCAATTTTGATTTTCAGAAAAACTATCCTAGATGGACTTTCTATTTTTATTACTGGTTGTTATCAAAGTAAAACATGCACAGAGTAAGATCATAATAATAAAATACCCCTAACATGAAAGGCCGAGAACAAGGGCCAACTCCTTCCCTTCTGAGTTCCTCTCCAGAGAGGAACCAGCTTCAACTCCATGGATTTTCTCTCTCCCTCCCCCTGCTCTGAGTGTGTGTGTGTGTGTGTGTGGTGGTGGTGGTGGCTGAGGTGGTGGTGATGGCGGTGGTTGTCGTGGTGGTGGTGGTTATGGTGGTGGTAATGGGTAGAACCCAAAAGTGAAGGCTATCTTCGATGACTCTCCCTCTACTTTATCTTTTGAGGCAGTGTCTCACTGAACCTAGATCTCACAGATTGACTAGACTAACTGGCCAGAGAGTTCCAGGTAATCACCGTGTCCCTGCCCAACCCCCAGCGCTAGAGTGAGCACATGGTCAATGGGGATGGAACTGGGACCTTCACACTTTCATACCAGGTACTTTGCCGACTAGAACCATTTTCTCAGACCCTCACATGTGCTGTACAATTTCCCAATTGCCTGGATAGAAAATCAACTTCCCATGGAATTCTGAAGCCCTCTTTCTATGTCCCCATGTGATATCGTTGTTGAATTTGCCAATGGCATTTTGATTCCAGTTCTTTATAACTGTTTACTGTTACAGTCCGTTACTTCTTTTCCATAATGCACCCTGTTCCTGGTTGTACACCTGGATTATCTTCACGTTAGGACATCGGTCTTTGCATAGTTCCCTTTAGCATTTGCTTCTGTGTATTTTCTGGATTTGCCTTTCTGAAACTCGTGTTGGTCAGACACTGAACACCAGGGATTAATCTTCAAATTCTCTTAGCATTTTTGTTTTTCATATTCTCCGACTTTTTCCAGTTTTCTAGAAAGATTTCATTCATTTATTTTACACCGTTCCTATCAAAATTTTCCTTTGGGTGAGGCTCCTACATCATTTACTGCTGTCTAACAAATCAACCCAGAAGAATAGCCATTTGTCATCTGACAGGACTTCTTAAAGTGAGGTGTTTGCGGAACATGGTGCCGGGCTCAGTGTCTCTCAGGCTGAAGTCAAACTGCCTGCTGGTGTGGAAGTCATCTGACACCAGTGAGGTTGGAGACTGGCAGGTGGTAAAGCTCCCACAAACACTTCAACCAGAGTTGCTATTTCTCTATACCTGGGACCCTCTACCAGCCTGCTTAGCATGGCAGCTTTCGGACCCCAGAGCAAGGAATCCAAGAGAGACAGCAGAAATAGCTTGGCTTTTATTGCATCCTATCGTTCCGAGGCAGTGTCTCATGTAACCCAGGCTGGCCTCTACGTCACCGAATAAACAAGGATAACCTTGGTTTTCTTATCCTACTGCCCCTACCTTCCAAGTGCTGGGATTGGCTCATACACCACCACCACATCTATGCAAAGCTAGGGATCTAGCTCAGGGCTCTGTGACTGCTGAGCAAGTACTCTGCCAAATGAGTGGCCTTCCAACTACATGACTTTTATGATCAGTCTGACAAGTGACACACCATATATGTCCTATGCTATTGGTTACACAGGACAATCCTGACACAGGATGGAAGAAAACTACACAGGGACACGATCACCAGGACAAGGACTTCTTGGGGTTTTCTCAGAACCTGATGCACAGAACCCTGTATTCCCACTTACATTGTTTATTGATACGTTTCCCCTGTGTGTGCACCCACTGTTCCCGCTTCTATTGGGAATCATCTGGCACAATTCAGTGGATGTGGAAACGGTATTCGTGACTTAAGATCCCTAGACTGTTCAGGATCCAGACTTGTAGGCGTCACGTTTGTCCCGAGAGGAAATGCGCCAAGGCCTGTGAGCACACTCTTTCACCCGATTTCAAGCCCTCTGGCTTCCAAAAAACGGAACTACACTTTCACCTTCTACTTTCACCTGCTTCTACTTTCACCTGCTTCTACTTTTTTTTTGTTGTTGTTGTTCTTTATCCACCAGATAGATGAGTCTAGTTCTCAAGAGGTAAAGATACATGTAAAAGTATGCAACTGACTATTCTTCAGGGTGTGGCCTAACACATATAAGTGAGCTTGTTTGTTCTCATTCAGAACACTGCACCTGTCCGTATTTTCAAATGATAAGACGTGAGTTTTTCCTAGGCTCTCAAAAGAAGCATCTACCTGGAAAAGCGGCTTTGTCTTACAGCTGAGCCTATGCCTTGATGTTCTTTTCTTCACGCTTATAGGTTCACAGGTGCAAAGAGATGTCTCTTGGAAGAGCTTGTATCTCAGAGACTGAAACCAAGGTTTCAGGCCTCAGAGATGGTCCCTCGGATGAAGAGTGCTTGCCACTCTTCCAGAGGGCCTGAGTTTGGTTTCGAATACCTACATTGGGTGACTCACAACTGCCTATAACTCCAGCTTGTAATACCCTCTTGTCCTCCATGACTATCCACACACATGTGGCACACACACGTGTACACACACACACACACACACACACACACACATGCAAATAAATCTTTAAATTTTTTTTCCAAAAACTTCTTACCAACTGAACATGTTCATGCTTGTTCCTGCCCATTGGTCCGTTTAGCAAAGTATGAGCTAGGGAAGAAGTAAGAGGCAGGTGTCTGCGCTCCACATGGCCAAGAAAAAACAAGCTCCCAAGGAAGGAAGAGTTCAACCTTTAAAAAATGTTTTATTAGCACAAACTAATTATGTATAATAATGGTTTCTTTATAGCATTTTCATACACATACAGAGTGCATTTCAATACTATTTTCTCCAATATCCTCTCGTTTCCCCTTCTTCTTTCCATCTAGCCTCATTTCTACTATGTGTGTGTGTGTGTGTGTGTGTGTGTGTGTGTGTGTGTGTGTGTGTCACAGTGAGTTTCATGATTCATAAAGGTTGCTTACAGGAGCATAGGTAGGAGTAGGTTTAGAGGAACATGTGCTCCTTACCAGTTATTACACCACTGAAGAAACTCAATCTCTCTCTCTCTCTCTCTCTCTCTCTCTCTCTCCATCAACCCTTATCTGTGTATACAACCTCAGAGGGGTGAGACCTGATGAGCCTCTCTGCCTTCCCTGACAGGGTGCTGACAGGCCCTGTGCAGATCTTGTGTAGAAATTGCTGCTTCTGTGAGTTTAAGAATGAAAGAGTCATGGCATGCCCGGAAGTCAGCATTCCCCACTCCCCAACTCATTTCATCTGACTGTTCCATTCGTTCTATCCTTGTCTCCTTGCTGTTCTCTGAGCCTGAGGGAATGGTATAGATTCCCTATTTATGGAGGGGCATTTAACAGTTACATATTCTGTAGTTGACTAATTATACTAATATATACTAATGATATACTAATGATGGTAATTATATCACTGCACACAGGGCCAATAGCTGAGTAAGTCTGGTGGTATGTTCAACCTGTTGACACTGTGACATGTTTTCATTTGTAAAATTTGCAATGGAGAATTGTACAACCAAGTTAGCAAATGAGGCTGCAAAAAGGAAAATAACATATTAAGTGCATTTATGATTTTTGCATTGGGTCCCATGCAGCTTGCAGACTGTGGGCTGGACACACCTACAGTACCTAAAGCACCTGGAGACCCTCCGATGCCTTAGTCCTGATCAGCAAGCAGGACGCCACTTCTGTCCCAGCAACTGACCAGTGCTAAGAAGCAGATGGCTTCTGTACACAAGCAACAGACACTTCAAAAGATTAAATAGCAGTTGGGCTGTGGTGGCTCACACTTTTAATCCCAGCACTTGGCAGGTGGGGACAGGTAGATCTCTGAGTTTGAGGCCAGCATGGTCTGCAGAGTGAGTTCCAGGATGGCCAGAGTTACAACAGAGAGACCTTGTGTCAAGAAACAAAAAGAAACAACAACAACAAAAAGGGTTAAATAGCATTAATTCAAGTATTTTCTGAAAGACCTAAGGATCCAGAATCCTGGACACTCACTTCCTCGGATGGAGTTTGGATGTTTTACTGCTTGGTGCATTTGGGGAGGTTTTTGTGTTAAGATATTGGTTCCTGAAAACACGGTCAGTAACATGGTGGATTATTTTAACGGATTTATTAGTACACATTATATTGTAAAATCAGCTTGCTCTCACCTCTTAAGAGAAAATTCTGGAACAGTAGATGGTAGAGCCAACAGTATTTCACAAGAAGAGCTAGGGGTGAGAGAAGGCTTTCTCAAGGCCAAGGAAGTTGAGGAAGGAACAACACACAGATCCTTTGTAATACAGACTCCGCGTACCTCATTCAGAGTGGTTACGGCCAAGAAATCGGGTGACAACCGCTGGTGCGAATGTGGGGAACGAGGATCCTTACTCACTGCTAGTAAGACTCTAAACTAGTTCAGCTGTTATGGAAATCAGCACAAACATTTCTCAAAAATAAAAAATAGAACTACCATAAGGCACAGCTATGCCACATCTGGGCATACACCCCAGACTCCATGCCCTACCACACATGTACTTGCAAACCCATGTCTACTGCTTCATTGTTCACAATACCAAAGAATAGGATGGGCATTGAAAATCTTGTGCACGTATGAGCAAAGGAATTATATTCAGCTATGAGGAAAAATGAACTCATGAAAACTAAGGGAAAATAGGTGGATCTAGAGAGTATTATATTAACTGGAATAACAGGCTCAGAAAGAAAACAATGTAATGTTTTCTCAAATCTATGAACCCTAACTTATAATGTTTGTAAGTATGCATATAGGTGAGGTGAGTATGGATATAGGTTATGAAACTAGAGAGGGGTTCAGGAGAAGAGAACAAGAGATGTTGAGAAAAATGGGGAGACCTGTAGGGCACATGAGATACGAAAGCAGCAAGAAGGCTGTGGGCAGGGGTGGGTAGGAGAGTACCAAGGGAAGGAGGCGGCAGAGGACAGGGAAGAAACAATTTTTGTTTGAAATTTCCATAGTAAAATGTATGCTAATTAGAATTTTTTAAAACTTAAAATTTATAAATCCTAAAATGTTTTAGGGGAAAGAAAGGCCGGAGTTTATAGTAAAAGACTTTTTTTTTTCTTTGCAATACATGGGGCAGGAAGAATGTGTTGTTACCAAAGTATTTATTTCCAAACATACCCGGAGATAGCTACCTCCTTTGTCAGAATTAGTCATCTGCATGCTTGCTGTCACCCAGAAAATCCAAAGCCAGTGGCTGGGTTAGCTGTCTAGACTTAGTGCTATCTCCCTGGGCAGGAGCTGAAAGATGGAAAGAGTGGCAGCTTCGGTGGAGATGGCTGTGGGTGGGGCAGGCAGCCGCCCTCCAGGTCCTTCTTCACTGGAGGGCAAGCTGCCAAGGCTCGCAGTCACTGGGTGGAGGCCGCTCTGCAGAGAGCAGCTGGCAGGGCCTGGGGGAGCGCTTGGCTTGAACTTAGTCAGCTCTTCTTTTCACATACAAAAACCGTTGCCTCGGGCCACTGACTGGGCACAGAGACTGGCAGGGTCAATAATTTTAATGCAAGATCAACAGCCCTGCTCAGTAGAGTGTGAACCAGCTTCGAAGATGCCAGCTTCCCCTCCCACTGACCCAGGGTAGCTGGATGTGGGGAGAGATAGAGGGGACAGGAGGGCACCTCCATATCATGAGCCAGCAGAAACGGAGCATGCTGTGTTCAGAGGATAGGAGGATCTGAAACGTCTTGTCTATTGGTGAAAAATAAAAATGTATGCATGAATCTCTTGGACTTTTCAATAAACAATAAGAACGCATGTGCCTTATTAGATCTCTTGCTATTTTTTTCTATGTGTATGATTGTGTGCGTGAATGCCACAGGTAGGGGTACCTGCAGAGGCCAGAAGAAGGTGTTGGATCTCCTGGAGCTAGAGTAACAAGTGGCTGTGAGCTGCTCAGCATGGATGCTGGGGACCAAACTCAAGTCCTCTGGAAGACCAGCAAGTACTCTTAACCACTGAGCCATCTCTCCAACCCTCAAACAACTGCTTATTTTAACAGTGTGCAGGTGACGCTCGAATACTGTGGGAGCTGAGGCAGAGAGAGCATGCCTGGGGAGCACCTGAGAAGTAATTGCCACCTTTATATCATTTGTGCAATTTGGCCCCTATCATTATGAACATCAAATACCACTGAGATTTCCAACCAGCATTTTATTAAACAAATAAGACGTTATCTGTGCTCATGTACAAATAACATTTGGCTAATCAACTAACATACTCGGTGTTCTTGAAGGCTACTGGTAACAAGCACTGCAATTCAGTTGTGGAATTAACAAAGCATTTTCAATCCCATCCTAATTCTGGAAGTCAGGGCCATTTCTCTGGCACTGGATAAACTCAGGAGGAAATGTCTCGGGGGAATGTGGCCAGTTTAGACTGAGGATAAGACCAGACAGTCACATGGCTGTCCTTTGGCAAACAGTCTTATGTTGAACAGAGAGAGGGGAAGTCCCCAGTGCCTGAGTCCTTTCTGAGTGGACAGCCATCTGCAGGCAGCCTTTGATAGATCCCTATTCCTCTGTGCAAACCACTACAAGACATGTCATCTTTTCTTCTCTTTTTGACTAAAACATAATTGTACCATCTCTTTCTTCACTTGCCTCCCTCTAAATCCCCCCTATACATTTCCTTGCTCTCTTAGAAATTCTTTTTAAATTAATTATCACATGCCACAAAGGCAAGTAGTCATGACTTCTTCTGCAAGTGAGGCAACTGGGTAGCATTTGGCAATTGATCCCGAGCTCTAGTTAGAACACGCACAGACGGCCCACAGGACATCCAGGAGGCTGTGCATACAGAGCATGTGGCGGCTGAAGTTCTAAACCTTTTAGATTCTCTACAGTAAATGTTTGTCTTGCATTCTGAGGCCATAAAAAATAAATGCACTTATTTAAAGAATGGCTTTTCCCAGGTGAATTATTTAATATTAAAATGTGTTAAAACATCATAACCTTGGGCAAGCTTTCTGATTCCAAGGGAGAGAAAACAGCAGCATTATTGAGAGCTTCCTGATCTTAACTTCCTTGGATATGTTGCACACAGGAGAGCCAGGCACAGCTATGCATTCACACACACACGGGGGCAGTGAGAGAGAGAAAGAGAGAGAGGGTGAGAGAGAGAGAGAGAAAGAAAGAGAGAGAGAGAGACTCTGCTGAACATAAAAAATATGCCAATGTTAGGCCCCTGTCCACCTACAATAATGGCAGTTTCATACAGTTCAACATTTTATCACTATGGGAAAGGAGGAAGGAATGTCCGACTTTGTCTTTTCCACAAATAGATTGCCTAACTTCCTAAGCCTGATTTTAAGAAAAAGCGGTGACACTTCTTTGTCATTTGACACTCCTATGATTTTTTTAATTCACTTTTGTTGCTGTATTGTCACAGCGCCACATAGACTATGAGTTTGAGTGTCCAAGGAACAGAGAGGCTTGCTACCCATCAATTGTTCTCTTTTGCTTTTTCCAGGGCTGCTTCTGCAAAGGGAAAGGCCAGTGCCTCTGTGTGGGAACCAAAGGGGAGAAGGTAAGAAGAACAGAACTTCCTGCTGCCTTTTCTCACTAGAGATGCCTTGAGTCTGTCACGCTTCACCCTTCTGTAGCAGAGATCATCCGTATGTTATGAAGTACCCTAAATCCACGTTTAAAGTAATTGTATATAACCATTAACCTTTAACGATGCTGGCAGCTTGCTATGAAGCTTCAGCTACTCTGGCCACCTTGTGTAAATACTGGCAGTTAGATTGTAACTCTCTTGTATGATTGTATGAATACGTAACAAGTTGGGGGGGGGCGGAATGTAAAGAAGTCTCCTGAGCATACTCTATATTTATGATGTTGCTAAACATGAGAGAAGAGATTAAAACGACTTGTTTCACTTGACAAACGTTGAGACCCACAGATGCTGCACTGGGACAAGACCGCCTCCTGGTGGCGAAACCCAGCAGCAGCGCTCTAGTGGAGACAAAAAAAAAAAAAAAAATTAAAGCTCCATTGCTGAATTCAAGGGAAAAGAATGCCGTGAAATCTCATCAATTCGCTCCATTAACTCGCAACTAAGGCAGGAATGGAGCTAAATTATTTTTTGTTTGTTCATAAACCTCTTCCTCGGAGACATTAATTAGCTGTTTAACAATACTGAAGGGTGACTACTGAAAAACATTTCAAAGAAAGCACATTTTAAGGTTTGTTAGATAAGACAGTTTATATATAACTATATGTTAATTAATTAGAATAATTGTTTTATCTATAGATATTACATCTATAATTCATTTGCACTAGAATCCCCACCCCAAGAAACTATGAATGTAGCATGTTCACATTTTCTCTGGAATGCACTCTCTTTGTACTTCAACTTGCATTCAGGCATATATTCAGGCTATATACATGATGCAGTTCTAAGACATGTGACAGTAACTGACTCGTGAGAAGGGTCTAGAAAAAAAATCCTCTTCTTTCTCTCATTGGGTGTGCTTGCCTATATACAAGTGTAAAGTATCAGACTCGATCTTTTCTGTGGGTTTATAAATTAATTTACTATGGCATTTGCCAATTGTAATGAAGTTGACCAAATTAACTAGTGATCTTGACTGTTAAAGACTATTTCCATTATTCACATTCATGGGAAGGTTTTTGTTGGCAAAACTACTTCACTCATTTCTACCAGGCACTCCCCACAACATCACCTAACCCCACCTACAAGATCATTCAGGTCTTTGCAGTACACTACCCTTGACATCTCTCCACAGCCCCTATGCAAATAGCTGATGGAAGGACTCATTCCTGGGCAACAAGAAAACTAAAGCTCATGCTACCATGGTATTGTTTTCTCTCCATCACTACTAAGACCTCAAACACAGCCTTCCACCTTATCCTTGACATCTCCACCTCTTGATAAACACATTCCACTAACCTTGATTTTCTAACTGTACTGCTCTTTCAATTCCTGTCCCCTTTCCCTCTAACCTCTATCCTAAGTAGGTCTACCATCTGGGAAAAGTTAGCCTCTCCAGGGATGTGGACATCGCTATGAAGCCTACAGACATATGTTACTAGGTGATGGCTTTCCTCTGCTCTGAGGACTGGCTATTGATATGAGGAAAGAATGTTGTGTGGAAGAAAAGGCTGTGGTGTGGCAGTGTGTGTTGCTGGAAAACTACCGTCTGTTTCTTGCTTCATTTTGGTTTTAACAGGGAGAAAGAGGCTTCCCTGGGCCCCCTGGTTTTCCTGGCCAGAAAGGATTTCCAGGTCCTGAAGGCTTGCCTGGACTACAGGGACCCAAGGTATGTCACTCTGCAAGCTTGGTGAATCCTCTGTCCACCTAAGCCATCTTAATACCTGCCACACAGACCACTGAGAACCTTGAAGAGAATTCCTCATCTTAGCCAACTAGTGGATAAAAAACAAATTATTGGTTTCCTATCTTAGCCAAGCTTTCAAAATGGCATTCTTACCCACCCAGGTCCCAAGTAGTTTCTACTCATGAATCTAGCCAAATTTTTTTCTCTTAAATGGGAGAATGAGGTCTTTTTCCCTTTTCACTGAAGACCTGTCCATCCACCTGTGCCCTGACCACTGGGATTCCCACTATGACCTTAGTCAAGGAGCATCTCCTTAAAAGGGAACTTTAAACTATGATTTTGATGCTGGCTTTTCTCTTTTAGTGTTGAAACATGCAAATATTTTGGTATCCTGGCATAGAACTTCATCTAGATTTTTTTTTAGGTCTGCTAACCAAAGGATTGGCATCCTCTGCTAGTCTTTTCTTAAGGTCAAGTTCTTGAAGGAAGAGTTAATGCGGCACCTGTGGGTCTCTTGCTTGTCTCCCTTGGGCCACTGACAGCTTGCCTTTGACTTCCTCCCCTGAAAACATTCTTTCAAAATCTCACTAGTAAACTCCAAATGGCCACTGCAAGGAGGGGCTCTTGTGTCTTTATCTGACATGCACCTTTGCTTTACTTCAAAGTGTGTGGATCTGCAAACATCTGTCTGCCTTTGTTTTTGGAGGCACCATCCCCTGATTCTCTTCCTCTCTCCCCATCCACCCCTACTTCTGTGGGGTCTTAGCATCCAGCTCCTAAGGTTTGTAGGAGAGCCTGCTACCCTTCACACTTTGTCTTGCATCTTTTTCCTAAAGGCTATGATATACAAAGGGTCTTGCTTCAGTAAATACCAGGAGGATTTACCAAATAACTGTGAACCACTAGATCTGCTGATTGCTCCATCCTACAGGGACCAAAGCCTGGGCTGTCAGGCATACAAACTCAGTCCCCTGACTGCTGGCCTCCAGCAAGCTGTGAACTAATAAACTATAAAAGATAATTGTAATTGATCTCTGTAGAGTCTTTTAAAATTCCATACTGTATTGACATATGTATTAGAATAATGCATAGAACATTTAAATGATGTATTTACTCAGTGCCAAGCACTGGCCCGATCATTCCTCCCCGTATCTCATTGTACTACTTTGACCCTGTGATGCCAGGACGCAGAACTCAACGAAACCTTTCTGTTTACCACTTTGTTATAAATGTTACACTTGAACAGACAGGTAGGCAGGCAAGAACGTAGAGTGCACTGAAGGCCCCAGTGCAGGCACTTCTGTGCCCTGTAAATGAAGTGCCTCTCTCTCAAGGCACATGGATGCCCACTGGCCCAGAGCTCTCTGTAATCCCCTCAGGCTAGGATTCTTGCAGACACTTCCTCTGGCAGACAGGATCCACTCCTAACCCAGTCTCTAGCTCCCCTGCTCCCTCTCAGGGGGATGCAGCTAGAGGCTCCAAGCTTCTAATCATGACTTGGCCTTTCTGGTGACAAGGCCCAGCCAGGAGTCCCTCAAAAAAGCCATCATCAAAAGCTTTGTTGGGGAATTCCAAGGGATTTGGGAACTCTATATGAGGAGTCAAATATTAGGACTAGAGACAATCTTTGTACCCTGGTCTCTCAGGAAGAATGAAGCTTAAGATAGAAGCTACTACACCAAAGCAACTAAACCCATACTTACAGTTTAAAAAACAAGTCTGATTCCCAGAAATTCTACCATTTCTGTCTATCTCATCCATGGAAGTGTTCTCTTTCTCTTTCTCCATTTCTTTTTCTGATGCTAATTTTGAATTAGCTAGGATGGGAAGAGGGCTCAGAAGGTAAAATGTGCTTGCCACACAAGCATGAAGACGTGAGTTCTGATCCCTAGCACCTATGTAAAAACCAGACACAGCGATGTGCATCTGTAATATCAGGGCCGGGAGCAGAGGGAAAGACAGGTGATTCTTGGAGCTCATTGGCCAGCCAGCCTAACTCAATCGATAAACTCTCAATTCATAAGAAAACATAAGATGCAGAGCAATAGAGGAAGACATCCAACTCCAAATCTGGCTTCCACGTGCATACATACATACCACACACATACACACACACACACACACACACACACACACACACACACTTTTAAACCTCAGGTTGTGGGTTGAGACTGAATACTCCACTGACTACTGTCAAGGCTTAGCTTGCATTTCTCTTCATTTCACCAGTTAAAGGATTTCTGACATTCGGACCCTATGCATAGATTAGCCAAGGACTCCTTTTCTGTCTTGTTCTCCGTACTCTACTCTGCTTGCTTGCCTTCAGCATCTCTTTAGGAATACCAATTGCAATTATCACCATGGTGCTTCTCATGAATTACACGATGTGCAAATATTCCATAAAACTAACCCAGAAAATGTCTGTCATGTCTTATTTTCAAGCCTAGCTTATAGATACATAAAGCTCCAAAGGAGAACTTGACCAAAGCCAAACCACTAGAGAATGTTAAAATCTTGCCAAAATATTTTTCAGATTTATAAGCTTTCCTTTCTTGGTATCATTTTCTGCATGAGAAGATTTACAACAGGGAAGTAAAACCTGCAAATCTGTCTTCTTTTCTGCCCTCTGTGTAACACAAAACATCTCCCACAGGGGAAAGAGACAGCCTTGAACATGGCCTTGCACCCAGGAATTCCACCTCAGAAGGGAACGGCTGACTTTGGCCTTGACAGTCTGATCTCATTAGACTCTGCAACAGCCCTTCCTAAATAACAAAACAAAACAAAACAAAAAAATGAAACAAAAAACTTAAAACTGTGGAACAATGAAAAGAGCTTTCTCTTGGACAATGGTCTTTTGCAGCAAGTGGGTTAGTTAAAATATTCTCCATTTATTCTCTGAAAGGGGGCCTCAAACCAGGATTCTTTATGTGTTGGAAGCAAAATCAGCTCTGGTGCAGGCAGCCCTTCACTTTGTTATTAATTACTCGTCAGTGTCAGGCGCATTTCATTATAAAGTGTGTCTCTCTCACAGAATCACTGGCTGTTGGTCTCTTTTGCTGTTGTAACTATGGCGTTCTTCCTTATGAGACCTCAGCAGCTGTTTGGCGGACATGAGTCCTTCACAGGCTCACAGTACTTTCCAGTTCAGGAGAACCTCCCAGGATCCTGTTGAAATGTGAATCAATCTGAATGGCATCTTCTCTCTAGAAAGATGGAGGTGCTGGATCAGTGTGCCCCGGAGGAGGATATGGGGTGGGGCTATTTGAGACTGTACTACAGCAAGTTTCCAGGTGGATGTCAAGTCCCTGGTCATTGGTCCCTGATCCCACTTTGAGTAGCAAGGGTTTAAGCGAAGTTTTGTTTGTCCATTCTGACTGGCACTTGATTGGAAGCAAGCAAGTAATCAAAACTTTATCAATAATGAAATACTCACAAGAGCAAAACTGCTCAGAGTAGAGACAAGGCTGGATGTGTGGGTGTCATGGCACCAAATGGTTTTTACTGAACTGGCTTTTCTTTTTTCCACTTGGAACTAGGGCTCTCCAGGACTTCCAGGACTCACTGGCCCCAAGGGCATCAGGGTTAGTAGTGCAACCCTTCCATTCTGATTGTTGGCTGAACACTCTTCTAATGGTAACTGTTATCCAAATGTCATGAAGGAGTAAGTGCCTGGTTCTACAGATGGAGTTTGAGAACAAGAAGAGTAATCCACTGGATGAGGCCAAAATAATGGTCACCACCTTAGGGACAATGTGAGCTGGTGAGGAAAGGGTGCAAGAGAACTTTTTATAGATTGAAGATGCTGTTCATGCTTGAGGTGGGGGTAATTATGAAGTAATCATAAGTATGCCAATCATGATAGTGCATGCTTAACGTCCCAGGACTCTGGTAACAAGGCAGGGGAATTGGGAGTTAGGGACAGCATGAGTTACAGTAAGATGAATGAATGAATGAATAAATGAATGAAAGGAAGGAAGAGAGAGAGAAAGAAAGAACAAGAGAGAGAGAGAGAAAGAAAGAAAGAAAGAAAGAAAGAAAGAAAGAAAGAAAGAAAGAAAGAAAGGAAGGAAGGAAGGAAGGAAGACAGATAGATATGATTCACACCTATAACCTCAGCACCTGGGGCTGAGGCAGGAGAATTGCTCTAACTTCAAGGCCAGGTTGGGCTGCCTAGTAGTAGTTCAGGATAGCCTGGGCTATAAAGTGAAACCTTGTCTCAAACAACAAACAAAAAAGAATCTCTCACAGTCAAGGTAACTGTAACAACCCCTTTTAAAAGTTTGATTAGGAAAGACTTTCCCCTGGGAAAGTGCTTGTGGTGCAAGCATGAATATGGGGAAGCTACTTTATTTATTTAAAAAAAAAAAAAAAGGCAATCCTAACACTCACACGTCAAATAGGGGCTGGAGATAGGAGAATGGGCTGGCTAGCCTGCAGTGTGCAACATGGCAGAAATATCAAGCAAGGCCCTGACTCAACAAGGTGAAGAAATGGAACAAACTCCCAAAGAGTTGTCTTCTGACCCCCACAAGTGTGATGTGGCATGTGTGTCACAAACAACACACACACACACACACGCCAGTTCTATACATGGGAGGCAGGGGCAGAGAAGTCACTAGCTCCCAACCAGCCTAGGATATTATGCACATAGCGCATTCCAGACCAGCCTAGTTTACATACATAGCAAGACTGACTCTCACAAAACAAAACAAAAATTTAAAGAGTTGTGTAAAGGCCAGATGTACAAAGATTTGTCAAGCCTTTTTGTTTGTTTTTCTAATTGTTTTTTGATATGCTCAATATAGTTGCAAAAAAATGATTACTGAAATAATTCTGTTTATAGGATAAACCTTTTTAACTGTTTTTCTCTCTACCCCTTCCTCTTTTACTTATATTTAGGGAATAACTGGATTACCAGGATTTTCAGGTCCTCCTGGACTTCCAGTAAGTAATGTGAAGTGCGTGTGTGTGTGTGTGTGTATTTGTGTGTGTTGTGTGTATTTGTGTGTGTGTGTGTCGATAGGTGTTATGCATGGGTATATATGTGTGTATATGTTTGCATGTGTGTCCCTGCTCACATGCTCATCTTAATGAAAATGTTAAAATAGTCACACAAGGAAACAGATTCTGACATATGCTTTGCGGGAAGAAAATACACCCTAGGACTGATCATGGCAGAGAGTGGACTTGTATGACATATGAGTAGAGCTGAGCAGAGGCAACAGAACGAAATAGAATGATCCTGTTTGTAGCACAGAACAGTACACAGTTCACCTGTCTATGTCTCTTTCTCTTTATTCCTTTTCTCTCTGACTTAGAACAACATGTTATGTAACTCTGTTTTCTAGATTTTTGTTTTATCTAAAATAGCCACATCTCATCCAACAATCTTTATTTCAGTCAGCATGTTTTGTTTGCTATGATATTTAAATTATACTTAAAATCTGCTATTTAAATTTGCTATGTAAGCATTTAAGCAACCATTTCTAGTTAATAACTGTTTAAAATCATCCATCATTTCCCTTGAGTCCTGACTTTTTCGCAGGGTCCTGGGCCTTGTGATGCTGCCTCTGTCTTTGTCAGTGAGTCTTTCTCTCTTTCTAGGGCATCCCGGGCCACCCTGGGCCTCACGGGCTGGCTGGTTTACCAGGATGCAATGGTTCTAAGGTACGTCCTGCTTGCACAGATGACTATTGACAGTGTTGCTGGATGAATAAGTCAATGTGAAGTTGTAGTGAGGTGGAAGTCAACTGTCTGGAAACACTTTTTTAGTCAGAGCCAATGGCATGACTTTGAGTAGGAATTATTTCTTTTCTCCTTACGTATGGTTTTGAGGGAGTTTCCCAATCAGCTCCCACAGGTGCTCAATTACATACTTGTATCAGAGGTTGTAGATATAAACGAAAAACTAAGGTTTTGAGTACAAAGTTAGTGTCTGGAAAGCAAAGCCTGAGCTTCAGGGCCCACTTGCCTCCTCTGAGTTCTATTGAGCCCTCCTCTCCCCGAGAACGGTGACCACGAGTGAACTAATTACTAAAGATTACTAATTACCAAAGAGCAGTAATTAAAAAGTTCTTGGCACAATTAGGCTGCCATTTATGCACAATTTGAGAAGAAGTAGAGCCTGGTCTTATTCTCAATTAAGATAATGGGTTTCTGGCCCTGAGCCTTCTGATCAGTAGCCATCGGGAATCTGAATTTGTTTGTCTACATTTGTCGCTACAGGGTTGGAGGGGAGACATGGGGATAGCTACCCACATGGGTTGTTCTAGCACAACTAAGAATTCTTACAAACTTACCATGTCTTCAAGGGTGAACAAGGATTCCCAGGCATTCCGGGGACACCAGGCTATTTGGGGCTCCCAGTAAGTATGCATCCCTAACTCCACATCATAGACACAAATTACAAATGAAAGTAGACCATTCCATGTGCCATGCACACAAATCTCTCATGACATTGGGAAGGCTGAGACATTATCAGACACTGAAGAAAGAAAGAGAAAGAAAAAAAGAAAGAAAGAGAGAAAGGAAGAAAGGAGGAAGGAAGGAAGGGGGGAAGGAGGGAGCTTAGGAGGGAAAGAAAGAAAGAGAAAGAAAGAAAGAAAGAAAGAAAGAAAGAAAGAAAGAAAGAAAGAAAGAAAGAAAGAAAGAAAGAAAGAAAGAAGAGGGAGAGAAGGGAGGAAGGAAGGAGTTATGAGATCGAATTTAGACAGTGAGGCTTTATTTTATTTTTGACATACCCACATAGAGATATATAATAAGCAGATTGGAGGGGAGGATGTGGGGTCAAGCTTCTAGCAATCCAGAGTGAGAGTGAAGAGAACAGGGATCTAGAGGCCAGACTTCACGCCAGCATGTAACTTCTAAGTCAAGGAGAATGAGCATGAGAAGGAGGGAAGACCCTAATGGCCGAGAGAAGACCAGGAAGAATATAGTATGGAAGCCTTGGGAAGGTGTTCTTCAGTGAAGGATGGAGCAGCCTGAAGCTACTGAGAAGTCTAATAATAAATGCAAGGATTGATGTCTTACTCTTCGCAACATTAAGTCATTGCTGACCATGGAAAGCGATGTTTCCATGGCAGTGGGGGAAGCTGAGAGGCATATCTGGAACTGAGGAATTGGTAGGAGAGGAACAGAATGGAGATTTGCAGGTGAGATAAAAGAGACACCAGCTGTATTGGAGGGAGGCAGAAGATGAAGACGAAAACTGTTATTCCATTGAAGTCTGAATATCTGGGTATGCTGAAAGCCAGTAGCAAGAAGGATATGAAGCAGGAAGCAGAAGAGAGTGGAGGTAAGGTTACATATTTAGTTTGCTCGGCGTCTAGTGGTTGATACGTTGCTTCTTTTCTAGGGTCCTGCTGGTTTGAAAGGACAAAAGGTAAAGTCATTTGTCAACTATTGTTATTGAGGATCTCTAACCATATGCATGAAAAGGACTCCAATTAATTAATTAAAAACTATTACAAACCGACCTCATAAGCCAGGTCTCGGTGTTAACAACTGAGGCACCACAGAAATAAAAATGTTGTTCTTTCTCCCATTGAGCAAGTTCCTCTGGCTCTCACCATAGACAGGCCTTGGGATGGTTATGTAATCTAAGGAATGAGGCTCTAGGGGAAGGGAACTGACCTCATGTTCCAGGCTCCACATTCTAGGTCAGGAGTTGCACCAATTTGGGTATCTTGGGAAATGATTTTTTTATTCTTAATCCTTTCCTCCTATCAGTGTAAGTGGTCAGTTTTTAAAAAATGATACACAAGTGGGAGGAGGGCAGCCCCACCCCCACCTGAGGATCTGTAGGCAGCTAATGTTGTTGGGGAAGCAGAGACATTTTCCTCTGCAGTGTAACCACTGGTAAGGGGTCCATGCTCCTATAAATAGCCCCTCAGCCACGGTCCTATAAGAAACCCTAATTAAACTGACTGGCTCACCGCCCCCCACACACACACAAAAGGAAAAAGATAAAGACATGGAGTATGGGAGACTATGATCAGCAGGAGTATGAGGAGGATGGGGTAGTGAGCAGTGAACATGATCAAAACACATTTTATATACAAGTACATACACGGAATGAAACTCATCATTGTGTATAATTTATATAGGCTAACAAAATAAATTTAAGAAGTTCTTTGAATTCTTCAAAATGGAATAACTGCAAATTTTTAAAAACCCTTCTCTAAGTGTCGATCCTCCCAAACACTCTCATCTTGGAGGAGGTATGACCTTCAGTAAGCATTTATGGGAGGCTTTAAAAGTATAAAGTCGATGATTGGGATTGATGACTGTCTATGTTTTCAAGGGTGAGCCTGCCCAAGGAGAAGACAGGGAATTCAATGGAAAAGGTGACCCTGGGCCTCCAGGGGCTCCAGGCTTCCAGGTACAACACTTTCAGAAGGAGCTCTCATTCATATTCATATTCTCTCCCTACTCACTCTCTCCCTTCTTCCCTCCCTCCCTCCTTTTCCCTCCCTCCTTCTCTTCCTCCTTCCTTCCTCCCCCTTCTCTTTTCTTCCTGTCTAAAATGCCTACCTCACAAGTCATTCTAATGTTGACCTCATTGTGGTAAAACAGTAAGCTGATATCCAAAGACAACATTGTGTTGTGTCTTTTAATCTCTTCTTAAGTCCCTGTCACTCAGCTCCTGAAATTAAGGAATCTTCAGGGAGTTCTACTTGCTCTGTATTAGTTGAAATCAAGGGTGGGTTTACATCATGTACTGAATATAACTTAAAACTGCAGTGTTAAAGAATATCCATCCCGGTTTCAATAGTGACACAATATTTTTAAAAGCTTTATTGAAGCATAGCTCTCTCCCTTTGAACCCTGAATAATTTGCTTGACTGGTTCATCTGTAGCTAGCCTGGAGGTATTCCATAATAGATCCAATGAGATGCAGCTATTTGGGCTTGTGTCTACTTTGTGATTCAGAAGGCCCCTTAGGTAGATATATACTCTAATTGCTAAATTTCAGGCTAATTAACCAGAAGTAACTTAACTTAGTTCAGAATTAAGTATGGAAGTTTCTGAAAAGAGATGAGACATTTGCCTTAGTGAAGCAGTTTGAGTTGAGGCTGTGGATGGGTTCAAATAGTGAGCCGGGCCAACTGATGGTGAACGGTGAAGCTGGACTAGGAGCTGAACAGCTGCAAGCTGCAGGGATGTGGCCAGGAGCTGTCACAGGCTTCCCAGAGAGGCATGGAATAGGATGGCTTCTGATCCAGAGCATAGGAATCAATCATGCAGACTGGCGAGTAGTGACCAGGGACATGGACATCTGTCAGTGGCTTCGCACACTCTACACTGTGCAGCTGCTGGAGACAGTGCAGCACATTTGTATAAGGAAGGTTTCTTAGATGCCAGATATGCGGCAGAATTACTTCTAGGCTCTAGGGCCAGATCGGCCAAAAACCAGTTCTAAAATGTCTTGTCCTCATGGAGTCTACATCCTAATGAGTAGACAGAAAAAAATATCAATCAGTAACTGCACTGCCTGGTATATAATAATGAAGGCTAACCAGAGGAATAATGCAGGGAAGGGAGGTAGGAAGTAACAACCTGGAAAAATGACTCCAACGTTGGATAGACAGAGAGCCCAGAGCTCCAATGGCGCAGTCAGTTAATTTGAGGTCCTGATCCAGCTGAGAGAGAAGGCCAGCTACAGAGATAAGAGGAGGGAAAGAAATGAGCCATACAGGTGTAATGAAAACTAGGCAGGGGAGCTGTAGGTGCTGGAGCTCTAGAGGAGGAGAAACACAATTGTCCAAATACAGGGAGGGAGGGAAAGACAAGGAAGGAGAAAGAGAGAAAGAAAGTAAGAAAGCAAGAAAGGAAGGAAGGAAGAAAGGAAGGAAGGAAGGAAGGAAGGAAGGAAGGAAGGAAGGAAGGAAGGAAGGAAAGGAAGGAAGAAGAAAACTGCCCAAGTAAAGAAGTGTTGCTGGCCATGCATGCCCCTGTATGCAGGAGCACTGGGGTATCCTGGCCTCTGTTGCCTTCAGCAGTACGTTTGTTTTACTGTAGTTGGTTGTATTCACTTAGAGGGGAAGCAGTATGCTCTTATGCTTCCATTAAGACATCAATGAACTAACTAATAGGCTTTGGTGTTAGTTGACAAGTATATTAAACTTAGTCTTCTCTTAACTTCAAGGGTTTTCCAGGCCCTCCAGGTTTTCCAGGGCCTGCTGGTCCACCAGGTCCTCCGGGATTTTTTGTGAGTATGAAGTCACTGTTGCTGTTTACAGCACACTCTAAATATATACACTGGTGGTAGCAAAATGTTTTAGGGCATTTCCTGGCTGAGTGTGAAAGTAAAAAATAACTTTTATTTATGGCTTTTCTAGGGCCTTCCAGGTGCTATGGGACCCAGAGGACCAAAGGTAAGTCTAAGCTCCTGTAGCAGTCAGAGCACCCTAGCCAGTCCAAAATCCTAGCGCAGTTACTTTGGGGACCCTCTCCGGGATCACAAGAGCCCCAGTAGGAAAGGGGACAGGAGCAGCAGTAGCTTGATGCCTGACTCAGAACTCTAGGAACGTTCTACTTTGGAAAAAGCAAAGATTTCTAACGTTTCCATTTCTGATAACCCTGCCTTATCACATCAATTCCTGTAGTGGGCTGCTTTGCAAAATCCATGTGATCTTAGGTGACTAAATGAAAGGTGAATTTGTTGTGGTGTTCAATCTGGGTACTTTAGGTGTTTCCATTGAGAAATCAAGTTGCAGTTTGAGGATAAAAATATCGAGTGAGGCCCAGCCTCACAGTGTTTCTTACTCCTATTAATGACCTGATGTGCAGGACGCTTCCCAATTTGCTTTCGCATTTATTACTTCATTGATAGATGCACACAAACAATTGCTCTGTCCCTCTCTCTTCCCCCTCTTCCCTTCTTCCTCCCCTTCCTGTCCTTCCTCCTCCTCCCTCTCTCTCATAGGTTCAGATTACATGAGTGGCAGCCGAGGCTTGAAGTCTCTTGATTCCCCTGCAGCTTTCTACACTCATGGGACAGAGAATGTGGGAGTTGCTTCTTTCATTACTGTGACAAAAGCAATTTAAGGAAGGAAAGGCTTATGTGGGCTCAAAATTTTGGGGTGGGGGTAATATATACCGTGTGTGTGTGTGTGTGTGTGTGTGTGTGTGTTGTGTGTGTGTTTGTGTGTCAAATGGGAGGCCATGGTAGCATGCAGCTGGTCACGTTGCATCCATAGGAAGAAGAGCACAATGAATAAAACTTCTCAGGTCCTCCTCTTTCTACTCAGTCTGAGACCTTCAGCCTATGGAATGCTGCTACCCACACTAAGGCTGGGTCTTCTAACCCCAATCAACCTAATCCAGGAAAGCCCTCAGAGACACACCCTGGGTAACCTCCCAATGAAAAAGAAAGCAAGAAAAAAGAAAAGACATGACTCCTCCTAGGTATAGTGGGGGAGAGTGTTCATTGTAGATATAAGGGAGAGCATAGTAGATATGAGGGAGATTGTAGCCAGCAGCAGACATCTGGGAGAGTTCAGGGTGAACTTGACCAGATTGAACTGCTGGGCCTTATGAGGAAAGGGGGAGGAGAGAGAGGAGAAAAAAAGAGGTGAACCTGGAGACCAAGAGCCCAAGAGGATGACAAAAGAGTCCGAGAGAAAGGCCAAATGAGAGAGTAATCAAAATGGTTGTAACTATATAGGAAAGGGCAGCCCAGCCCCCTAGGCTAGAAAGTTCAGGGTAGGGGCAGGGTATGCAAGCCAGGAGAATCCTGAATCAGGTAAGGACTGAGGGATGCTGGGAGAACCAGGCAGCCAGGTTCTCTTTGATATGTTAATGTTAAATAGGTATCTCAGTCAGCAGTTTGTCCCTGATTTGAGATCTAACAAATGATTCCAAATTCCACTGAGTTGGCAGTCAAGGCAAACCATCACTGAACAACCAATGCTCAAGAACACAAAAAGCAAGATGAAACTTGATGAGAGGAGCATTGGTGTGTGTGTGGGGGGGGAAACGGGTGAACCAACCCAAACCAAATACGTATGAAATTGCCATAAGGCAATGTTACTTTGTATGCTAACTTAAATTTTAAAAAGACACAATTCTGCAGAAACGTCATGTAAACATATCTCCCCAGCAAAGATTCATTGCTACTCAGACAATTGTGCAGGCTGCTGCTGGAGGATTCTTTTAAGCAGAGATGGCATATCCCAAAACTAGTAAAGATCCACATAAAAATTTGCACTCTTATGTATATGGCTGCTAATACGGCATCCTTAGGCTGTTTTCTTAGGAAAAAACCGTAACATGAAAAATCTTGATTTTACAATATTTTGAATATTTTGTAAGGTGCCCTTGAGAGACTTTTATAAAAGATACTGGTTCAAATGAAGGGAAGCCACCGTTACAGTCTGTTTTCAGGTAGCAATTTATTCCTTACAGCTGTAGCTGCTGAGGAATCTCATGTCAAGGGATGTCAGGGATTTTCCTCTCCTTTTTATTTTATTTTTATGTTTACTTATTTATGTGTGGAGCGTGCATGACATGGGATATATGTGAAGGACAAAGGACAACCGAAAGGAGTCAGTCCCCTCCTTATACTTTGTAGGTCTGGGGAGTTGAACTCAGATTGTCAGGCTTGCCAGCAGGTACCTTTATCCACTGAGCCGTTTTGATAGCCCCTGAATCAAGGATTCCCTCCAGAGTGCCAAGGAAGTGCAAATACTATATGAAGAGACAGCAAGAAATATCCAGAGAGCTCACTTTACTCTTAATCCATGAATTAATACACTTAACTTTTACAAGTCCCACCCAGTCTCACCTCTTAATACTTTCCAGTTGGAATTAGATTTTCTCATTAGCTGTGATGGGTATTCAAACCACAACAGCCATTGTTGATGAATAGAAAGAGTTCACCTCAAGTGGACTCATGTTATTAAATTACTAATGACATTGCATGACTTGCATTCCACTCTTTAGCTTTTCTGACTTGAATTTCAGAATCTTGAAGTCCAACTACTCTTCCCTCTTATTTTTAGCGTGAGAAAAGTAGGTCATCAGGAAGTGAAGAAGCCAGTAAAGGAAGTTAGATAGCCAGGAAATTCAGGGCTCATCAGGAAGTAGCCAACCAATGGAATCAAAACCAGAGAGCAGCTTACCCAGAAAAATGTCCTCTGTGCTGGCTTCCATTCCCCACCCCACCCCCAACACTTGTCCTATTTGTTATGTTCAGTGAGTCTCCAGTTTCTGTGCCTCAAAACCTCCACCTTTAAAAAAAAGCACATTGTTGTTCTTCTATAAAAACAGAACTATCACTTTATAATTTCAAAACTAAGATGAAAATATAAGTCTTCCCTTACAAAGACTGGAGCTTTAGGGAGTTCCAATTATTCATATTTATTTTTTAAACACAATGGCTGTATGCAAGGGGGTGCAGATAAAAAAAAAACAAAAAAACCAACTGCTGACAAGATTGATCCATTATTGGCGGAAGGCTTTAGTTGTGACTAAGAGAGTAAAAATATTCGTAGGCATCTGGAATAGTCCAGAGCAGAGAACAAACAAAGCAGACCGGCCATGACCAGAGAATGGAGAGAGCAGGAGAGCATAATGGAGATAGTAAGATAGCAACAGATAGCTGGGGGTGGGGAGGGGGGTGCATCTTGACTTTACACAGAGAACAGATGGGTATCTGGGAGAAGGGGAGCCTGGCAGGTAAGAACGGCCAGGACAGGATCATGGGGCCTTTGAAATGCCTAACACGTGCTTGGAAGTAGGGACTGAGGGAGCCTGGAGCATGGGCTTCCATGTGAACCACAGGTGCATGTCAATGGAGCCTTATGCCCCCTTCTGGCAGAGGCAAGAGAAAGGGGACATTCCACAAAATCTTGAGGAATGTTGGCTTTTATCTACCCTCCTGAAATCCATCTATCGTCCAACTGAATTCATTTCTAAACATACGGACTTCCTGGGACCTAACAATGGCATTTCATGTTTTCTTTCAGGGTCACATGGGTGACAACGTGATAGGACCAAAAGGAGAGCGGGTAATTGACACCACAGTGTGTGTTAGGGGTCAGAAGACGGAAGGTCCCAGTGCGTTTGCTCTACTTTACTCACTGGCCATGTTGAAATGAGTGTTTTTGTTTGCTCTGTTTTGTTGTATTCGAGGCAGGAAGGAAAAGCAGAGCTGATGTGCTGATGTTGGGTGTTGTACTTGTCTTTAGGGTGTGAAAGGATTAACAGGACCTCCAGGGCTGCCGGGAACAGTGGTTGTTACACTCACCCACCCAGTCAACAAAACGGTAAGGCTGCAGCTTCGTGACTATGGTTGTGCCCTTGTTTCTGGAAATACATCTTAATGATTGTTTGTCTCTTTTATGAGACATGATCCCTGTTCGTCCCAGTTTTCCATACCTGGCCAGCCTGAACATCTAGGTGTAATTTCTTCCACATCCTTCATGGTCAAAAATGGAAAGGTTAAATGGGGAAGCTGAGACCTGTGACTCCAAGGCACAGGCATGATTTTGTTCAGCTTCTTCCCTCTCATGGTCTCCAACACAGTGTGTGTGTGTTTGATCCAATAGATGGCAATGACCTAAAGGCAGGGTAGAGGAGGACTATAATCTAATGAGACCCTTTGCATAGCCATGCCGAGTCTTCACCAAGAACACTATTTCATGCCATTTTGACACCTGTTGCTTTTTGTTCCCAGAGTGGGATGACTGAGAGGGCCAGGGTATGAGGCTGAGCTGAATACTTAGGAAATGAATGTGCAGGACCATATGCTAATCCAGCCACTTGCCTGGACTTGGAAAGTCTGGGAGGGGAAATGAGGAACCCAGGCGGTATCGAGTTAACCAAAAAACTCAAACCCTCCTTCTCTTTGAAGATTATATTTAATCGCTTCAGTGTAGTTGAGACAAGATTTAAATATAAAATATTCTTTTTAAAAGTATACCTCATGGGATTTAGTCATGACTAGTCTTTAACAATTTTTGTAATGTAACATACTGGCTGTAATATTCGCTCAGTAAATATTCACTCATAAAATTCACTCCATGAATTTTCGATATTTACTGAGTTGGGCAACCATCATCATTGGCAGTCTTAGAATATTATCTTTATACTAGGAAGCTCAATAACCACCTGCACATCGTATAAATGACCAAAACTAAACTAAGAGGAATTCAGAGAAAGTATAGTGGACTTTAATACAAAAACAAACAAAAAACAACAACAACAAAAATTCACCTCACATTAATGACTGGAAAAAAATGGCTGGAGGAAATAATTGAATTCTTCAGAGTTCATCAGCACAAAGTACATTAATGAAGCCTAAAGTGACATTGTCTAAAGAGAGAGAGAGAGACTTACATTTATAAAATCTACATTTGAAACACTTGACTTTGGAAAAAAGTGAGTTTGAAAAAAGTAGTGTCCTCAAAAGAAGGCAGGCATTATGGGGGAGGAGACATGTCAATTAAATGTGATAACAGCTCCCGCTAACCCGTCAGTTCATCATGGTGGTGTTTGAACAGAAAAGCATTGTTCAGATAAAAGTAATCTTAATGTGTTAGACATGAATTTGATTATAGAAAGCTGATACGGTTATTAAATAAAATGTAATGTGACCCAAAGGATCACATATACACACTGGTGCAGAGTTTCCAACTCTCACAACAATTACTTTTGCAAGGGATAAAATGTCTTCAAAACTCTCAGAGACACATAGATCAAACAGCTGTCTCTCAGAGTTCTCTCAACGAAGTTCTTTTAAATCATCTCATACACCAGTGGTACAACGGATGGTACACAAAAGAGCAAGTGAACAGCAGCACTTGAGCTTGAAGGGCAGGAAACAGACTACCTGGTAGACTATTTGGATATTCTTCATCTCTTTCATTATATAGATGAGGGGATTTGAGGTTAGTGCTCAGACTAGTACTGTTGTTTAAGGGGTGATAGCACACCGAGAGGATACTTGTCCGACCCTTGGGACGGGGGTGTCAGTGCCAGGGATTGGATCCAGGGCCCAGGTGCTCTCCAGAGCTACCGCCTAAATCACAAAAGCACATTTAAATTAAGGACACAGCACACCTTCACCAACGGTGACAAAATGTTTTTAAAATCATCAAAAATCATAGCCATATTCTGACATTAAAGGAGTTTAGAAGTCTGAGCTCTACCAAATACTGTGTGATGTTTGGTTTTCCTGTGTTAACCGTTTCATTTACTATAGTGGATGATTAGGAACAGAGTCAGAACTCTGACCTTACACCTTTATTGGCTGGCAGATGTAACAGTAACTGACAAAGACTATTTCTATTGGGGACACACAAAGGATACCTTTTCTTTTTAAAGGATACAATAGAATTAGCGTAAATTCACATATAAAATGTGAAAGAGAAGAAGTATGAAGAGCCACTAGGCAGCTGTCATGAGGCCCAGTACTGGTTTCCATGCCTAGTTTCACTGGACAGAGGGTGTTTCCAAATGCAACTGGTCTAATATTATTTGGATTTGGTTGGTTTGAGATAATGACCCTTAAATTGTATTTATGACAGAAACTCAAAGGAGAGAAAGGCGATACGGGAGAGACGGGTGAACCTGGACATCCTGGACCCCCGGTATGTCACTTAAGTTATTGTGTTCCTGTGACACATAAAACATAACCTTACTACCTATTGTTAACGATATTTTTATTCATTGACAATTTTATACACACATACATTGTATCTTGATTATATCCACCCTCGACTTCCTTTCCCACGCTTATCACTTCTCTGAACACGCCCTCTACCACCTTCATGCCTCTTATTCCTTACTAATAGCCCATTGAGTCCAATTAGTACAATATTTTGATGAATATTCAACCTTTAAATACTGATATTAACTAAAAAGCACAGAGCCCAGGAAAATTCTACAATTTACAACTGTTTCTAGGTGAAATCTCTGCACTATTTTATATGCCTGACTTGCCTGCTTTTGAATATCTATTTAAACTAATTCTCGTAATAAGATTTCTCTTTTAGATTACTTCATTTTAATCATGGCCAATAGAAAGGACAAATTATTTTTTTATCAATGAAAGTATGAAATAAGTCATTTCTAAAACATTTCATAACTCTATTCATACAGGGGTCACCTGGAGACTCCTATGGATCAGAAAAGGGTGTGCCTGGAGAATCTGGTTCACGGGTAAGGGTAATTCATGAGCAGCACCATGTGCAGCCCAGGGAAGGCAGGACTTGGGACTCTCTGGCTTACAGAGTAAGATGCTCCAACTAGCTATGGTTTAAAAACAATGTTCTTAAGTTTTGGTAGGTGGGATTTATTTTTCCAAGTGTCTGAAAAGCTCAAGACTAAAACAAGCTCCAGGAACTTCAGAGTCTGAAGGCTGAAGCAGGACTCTCACCATCTCACTTCTGCTCTTCCCTGGGGATCTGTTCTGTACAGCCCCAGACAATGTCAGACTAATCACACACAACACAAACACACACAACACAAACACACACACACACACACACACACACACACACACACACACACACACACTCCAGAGATTCAATAGGATTGGCCTAGCTTGCTTTTATGTCTCCATCTGGACCAATGGCTGTGGCCACGGGGGCAGGTGCATGACTGGCTAGGCAGTGGGTTCCTTTGAGTGACAGTGCATCAGAACCAGCCAGAGCAGAGACAGAACAACTCCAATGGGAAAGAGGGTGTAGTGTGTCCAGAAGAAGGATGCTGGGAACACAAAAATAAGAGGCCCACTTCCTCACTCAGGTCCATTTTGGAAGATTTAAACAGATATAACATGTATATGCTATATACATAAACAAGACAGTGTTGAAGAAAAAGTGGAGTCTGGGTGTTAGAGAAAGAATGATTTCATTTGCCTGGATTCTAATTCTATCATAAGGGTCCACACCTAATATTTCATCTGAAAGCTATGCCTGCCTAGACATCACAATATGCTTCATATATGTATAGGCATATATGTTATATTTAAATATTTATCTAGGCTTTAAGAAACAACATTTCAAATCAATAAGTTGCAAACACTTCCTTCTTTATAATAAATTCCTTATTTATTCCTGATTCTCCTTCCAAGAATTGGATGGGACATGAACTCCACTTAGCTTAGCTAACTTCTCTCCCTCCTTTTGACTCTAATCACTGATCCTACCTGGCTTCCACTTTCCCTGGTAAGAGATGTCCTTTGTTGGTGCAGTGATTAGGAGTCTTACCCTATAAAATCAGCCAGTGAGGACCCTCCCTGAGGCTTTCTTGCCTGATGTCAAAAGGAGCTTGTACCATGTATGTTTTCTATGTTTACTACAGGTAACTTGTTTGTTAACTTAAGTGCTTTTATTTTAGGGAAAACCTGGAAAAGATGGTGCTCCTGGATTCCCTGGCACTCAGGTAAAACATGCCTGTTGACATCATGGGAGTTGCAGTGATAGTAGCTGGAGGTTATTTGAGAGTCATCGGGTAGTTTCAGCTTTTAAAGACTACACTTGGTTCTATACCCACTGTGGAAAGGTCAACTGAACACACTTAACACTATGCCAGACACAGCAAGACCAATACTGCATGATCTTCTCAGACATGGTATCCACAGAAGCTGATCTCCCAGATGCAGAGTAGATCCTAGAGGCTAGGAGGTGTGGTGAATTGGAAGGTGTCTTAGTTAGGGTTTTTACTGTTGTGGAGAAACACCATGATCACCAAAACTCTCATAAAGGAAAGCATTTAATTAGGACTGGCTTACAGTCCAGAGGTTTAGTCCATTATCATCATGGCAAGAAGCACATGGCATGTAGGCAGATATGGTGCTGGAAAGGCAGCTGAGAATTCTGCATCAGGATCCGTAAGCAGCAGCAAGAGAGTGACACTGGGCCTGACTTGAGCATCTGCAACCTCAAAGCCCACCTTTGGTGACACACTTCCTCCAACAAGGCCACACCTCCTTATAAGCCGATGAGGGCCATTTCATTCAAACTACCAAAGAGGAAAAGAAAGTGGTTGGTCAGTAGGTACAGAAGTTACATTTACTTCTAAGCACAAGCTTACAGTAAGGTACCTATAATCAGCAATGCTGTATTGTATACTTGAAAATAGCTAAGAGAATTTTTAACACCATAATGAAATGATAGACAATTGAGGAGATGGATATGCTAGTTCCCTGACCTGATCAAGGCATGAAATACACAATCTAGTAGATACAATGTGATTATATAGATCACAACCAACATGGTCTTGAAACATCACATTGCATACCAATGTTTTGTACAACTATTACATATTGATTTTTGAAGATAAATTTTAAATATTTTAAAATTAAGTAGGTTCAGACTGTACATGCTTCACACAGATGCAATTGATTCCTGTCTTCTGTCTTTTTTTTTTTTTAATCTTTTCTATAGGGACCCAAGGGCAACAGGGGCTTTCCTGGGTTAATGGGCGAAGCTGGCATTAAGGTAACACCCTATCTTCAGCCTTTTCCAATTGGTTGGGCATTGTCAACCTTCCCAAGAACAAGGACCACAGGCTTTATAAAATGTGTAGGCTGATATTGAGTTGCAGTGAATTTTTCAAGTCTGTCTTCTGAGGTTTCCTCAGATAACAAAAGCTGTCAATGTTACTAAGCATTTCATGTGCCCAGCTGGATGCTTTTCAGGTGTTCCTACTTGATTTCAGCCACTCCTGGGAATGAGTGTGAGTCCCATTTCGCAGATGAGACGATTGTCTTTTGGGGAATACCTACCACATGGCAGGTTTTGCAGACACTTTCCTTCCTCACTACCTTGCCATAGTGGTCACTTTTCCCATGAATAGCAAGTAGATCAAGTGTAATCCAAGATCTCACACACTGTGGTTCACAGATTCCTTCGACTCTGTCTTTTCAGATTTCAATTTCCTTTAGGTTTTTGTGTTATCGTACTGCTTTTTGTTTTCACTTTTATTTATTTATTGGGGGAGGACATATGAACCAGAGCACACTTGTGGAGATCAGAGGACAATTTGTGGGAGTTTTTCTCTCTTCTACATGTGGGTTTGGGGAATTGAACTTGGATAATCAGGTTTAGCAGCAAGCACCTTTACCCACTTAACCATCTCTCCTGCCTACACATACTGCTTTTTAAATTATTATTATAATGCCTTTATTAATAAAGTATTGAGATTAAAAGCTGTGACTTGACCGTTGGATATGAATCTAAGGGTCAAATGCAAATTTCTCAGTTTTCAGTTTTGACATGATAAATATGTGAAGTAAGAACTGTTGTCACTGGTCTGGCATTCTGTCAGTTCTGTGGAAAGACTCCTTCTCTGGGTCTTTTGCTCTCCTCTCCCTCTAACAGTGCTGGTTATCACAGTGGTATCTGTGCATCTCTAAAGCATCTTGTTCATTTTCCATGGAATAATATCAATAATATCAAAAATAATATCCGTTTTAAGGATAATTGATAATTGATAGTAGTTTGAAAAGAAATAAAAGATTCTCGATATCCTTTTTTTTGTTTTTTGTTTTTTTAAGATCACATTGCTTTGAATGCTGGAAAGTAAAATAGTAATAAGAGCCAGAAGGAAAAAAAACAAACCTTAGCTGTTAAGCATATTTGCTAGATGAAAGGATAGATAAAGCTTTCAAGGACATTCTCAAGGAACAGATAAAATGTTGTTCTGTGTAGCCGAGATTGCACCTGGCTGGCTCAGGACTCTAGTGAAGGATCAGCGTCCCCGGAGGAGGGTATCAGAAAAGGCCCACAATAGCAGGAATCTGTCAGATCATCTGAGGTCAAGTGAAGGCTGTATCCTGGAACCCTAGCCTGGTCATGTGTCCCTGAATCAGAAAAGGCCCACAACAGCAGGAATCTGTCAGATCATCTGAGGTCAAGTGAAGGCTGTATCCTGGAACCCTAGCCTGGTCATGTGTCCCTGAAAGGTCACAATCAACTAACTGTGTTCTGTATTTCATATCATCTGCTTCTGATCCGCTATAATTCACAAATTTAAAGATACATCCTCAGATTCAAGGTTTGTCTTTTAATAATCGGCCTGGGAGAACTTTAAATTGCTCTCTTGAAACAAAGGAGGTTGGGCACACTGGGCACTGGCTACAACCCTGGCCTGGCTAGCCTACAACTACAAGCTGTGTGAGAATGTGGACATGCAAGACATGTGGCCATAGGGAGAAGGAGGCTTAGAGGAAGCTGGAGAACAGACAGGCTAGTGTTCTCTTCTTCCCAACCTTATGGACAAAGCACCACCTAGACAGAGGCTGTCCAAGAAGATGGCTTAAATTCCTGTAACCTGGTTTGCACATACCTAAATGGCATCACTTTGACTATTAACCTACTGTCCAACCTTGCATTTTGTTTTGTTTTTTTTTAACTATGCTACTGTGGGCTTGCATATTCATCAATAACTGTCTTTCAATATAGGGATGGAAAGGAGACATTGGCCCTCCAGGATTTCGTGGTCCAGTAAGTGTCACTAGAGATAACAATGTCAGCGTTGAGTTCTCCCAAGTACTGAGCAAGTTTTGGATCAGCATTTCTCATTTCACTGTTATGACGGATATGAGAGCATTTACATGTTTATCAAGCCAGGGCAAAAACTAGTTGTTGTCATCATTTATGCATTTGGCAATGGATAAATATTTTGACTTGATTATGTGTGGTCCCTAAAATGACAAGGGAAAAAAAAAACCAAACAATTTGCCCTAGTCACAGTTTGCCCAAGGTTCAAGATCTTGCGTTCTGAGTGGAGTAAGAAGATGGCAGGAGTGCCCAGGAACAAGAGAGCCTGTTCCCTCTTTGTGAGTGGCCAGCTTTTAACACCAGGCAGCAGAAGCTCAGCCATGGGTTTAATGCAGGTCAGCAAGAACGGGTCCCTACAACTCAAGCTCCGCCGCACTGGGAGAGCTGCTCTGCCCGACACAGACACAAATCTGATGACACCGCAGGTCTCAGGAGAATGGAAGGGGCCTCCGGCTCTCAGTCCTGGCATCTGCTCTTAACTCCAAAGCAGTAGGTCTCCTGTGCAATGTGCTGAGCCGAGTTTCTGTGACTGTACAGGCTGCAGCAATGAGCGGGTACGGCAAAGAGTCATGGGGTGCATCTTGTTAAAAATGTAGCTGTCGCAGCTGGAGAGATAGCTCAGAGGTTGAGTGCCTACTGCTCATTCTTTCAGAGGACCTAAGTTTGGTTCCCAGCATGCACACTGGGCGACCACAGCTTCAGGAGATCTAAGCCTCTGACCACTTTGGGAATCTTCACTCATAGGACTCCATGCACCCACACACATACACAATTAAAAAGTAAGGGGCTGAAGAGCTTCCTTAGCAGTTAAGAGCACTTGTCTTTGCAGAGGACCTGAGTTTGTGTCCTAGCACAAACACGGTGGTTCATAACCATCTGTAACTCCAGTTCTGGGGAATGGAATGGCATCTTCTGATCTCTGTGAGTGCCGGGTAAATGAGTGGTGCACATATGTATATGCAGGCAAACCCTCATATACATAAAATAAATCATTTTTTAAAATGCAGTTCTCAGACCCCTAAGCTACATAACTTAACTCACTGAATGAAGATGGATCCCCCCAAAATCTGCATCTTTCTATCTCAGACGCAAGCCACCACAAAAAGCTTTTATGGAATTTATAAGAAAACTTCATGGGCTACTTTACTTTTTGAAATTGTAAATTGTTGCAGAGTGCAACACACAGCAGGTGCACAATGTAGTATTGTGGAGTGATGATGACCACACTACTATGTCATTGTTACTGGTAACTTCGGTGGGGCTTAAATAAAGATTCTTGTTACTTTGTTTAAGTCAACAAATATATAACTGTGTTAGTTGAGTCACATTGTTTTTAAAAAATGCATTTCTAGGCTAATGATATAGATAGATAGTCCAGTGCTTACCTGCACAAGTCTCTGAGTTTGATCTCCATCACAAAAGAAAAAGCAAAAAAGTTTAAAAATTAAATTAAGTTAAATGTAGTTCTAGCTGAAAGCCCATTAAACAGATCATCCTTGTCTTTACATTTATCAACTTGTATGGACATGGCTACCATATTTCTGCTAATAGAAAACCCTCTGAATTCAGGAAAACATGGGCATTTTCTTTAAGGTCAAAATGAAGAGACTGGAATAAATGGGTCTGGCAAGCAGTCCACCAGTAACCATCTTTCCTATTTATTCTTTGTCTTCTCCTTTAAGACAGAATATTATGATGCGTACCTGGAAAAGGGGGATACAGGAATGCCAGGCCCACCTGGGCCCAAAGGAGCACATGGCCCTCCCGGTGAGGATACATTTCTTCCTAGAGCCTTTACCCATCATTGCTCTGCCTTTCTTCCATTCAAGGTGACCAGTAGTGTTTATTAAGCTGTGATAGTTTCTGAGTGAGGTAGGAAGGGGGAGTCCTACTTTACATCAGTGGAGATATTTTTTGTGTTACCAATTTTCATATTTAAGTGAAAATTTTGTAAATGGTATACCTTAAAGATTGAATGATTACCACAATGACATCATCATAGAAGAGTTATCAAATGAACAGGGAAGCACCTATAACTTTGCAAACCTTTAATTGATGTGATATATTCTCAGGTCCTAATGGTCCACCTGGAGTCCCTGGAAGTCCTGGTACGTCTGTGTTTCTTTGACTGCACATAAAAATGTTATTTAAAAAAAAAGAGAAAACCACTGTTCTTATAAGCTCATAATCTTCATGAAAGACAAATTTCCATTTGTTGATCTAAATGAGTTTTTAGCTTCTTAACTGTTATCTTTGTGGCCTACATTGGAAAAGTTGCAGGTATTGAAACAAACTGATGAAGTAATTCTCTAAGGTTTTAAGTGTAAGCATATAACTCTGGGGTATGAGCAGGAGCCCTGATCCTCAGAGATAGCACAAAGATAGAGAACACTAATGTCACAGCAAGTTGATTGGCTGAAAACAACCATTTCTGTTATATAATCTGTTATATAAAAATGAATAATATAAATATATATAACAAGGCCTATAAGAATACTTATATTACAGTTTTTTTCTGTAAAGTTGTTTTTGTTCTGTTTTGTTCTGGTTTTTGAGTCAGGGTTTCTCTGTATAGCCCTGGTTGTCCTGGAATTCACTCTGTAGACCAAGCTGGCCTTGAACTCACAGAGATCAGCCTGCCTCTGCCTCCAGAGTGCTGGGATTAAAGGTATGTGCCAACACACCCGGCACTTTTCGGTAAAGTTTTACATTTTCATCTCTGAGTAATTTGAATGCTTACCTTCCAGAAGATAAGGAATAGGATTAGAATTGGGTTCACAAGAACCCATCGATGGTTACTGTGCCATGTTCTTTTTAAAGTAAGCAAATTTAATATACACAGAAATTGACAAATATTGTGTGTACCTATATATACCTATTATATACACATGTATATGCACTCATGTATTTGTGTTAACAGTGTGTGAGTTCCAACCATAAAATTCTATTAAGGGTCGAAGTCTTAGGAAAGTTGAGAACCACTGGCTCTAACAAGGTCACCAAGGAAAACTTTTTGTTTTACGCGCTTCTCTAGTTTACAATTGAAAGAGAAACATATTCATGAGAAGAGCATTTAAAACACTACAAATGACTCTTTCTTCCAAGGATTGTCAAGCCCTGGCCTCAGAGGACCGCCTGGATGGCCCGGCAAGAAAGGAAGTAAAGGGGAGAGAGGACTTCCTGGAAAAGATGCTATGGGCCCTCCTGGACCCCTGGGCTGTCCTGGTTCACCAGGTCCACCAGGTCTACCAGGTCCACCAGGACGTCCAGGTAAAGATATAAAATGGGACTGTTTAGGTGTCTGTTTCCCTATGAGAGATGAGAGCAACAGAACTTCCAAAGAGCAGCCACATCAAATGCATCCGAACTCAGGCACAGTAGCTTGTGCCTGCAGCATAACCCTAGAAAGTAGAAGATAAAACAACACATCTCTGTAAGAGCTGGCCAGCATGTATCACACTTTTCAGTTGTGGATAAACTCCTAAAGGCTCAGTTCCCACCAGAAGGATGGCAGGAACTCATGTAAAACCATGTGTATTTAAAATTTGCCTTTTGAAAAACAGATAAAAATTAATGGGGTGTGTGTGCATGCGAGCATGTATGTGTGTGTGTGTGTGTGTGTGTGTATGTGTGTGTGTGTGTTGGTAGGGATCCAGGCTTTTTGTTGTTGTTTTGTTTTGTTTTGTGTCAGTGCTGATAATTGAACCCAGGGCCTCATGCATCTCACCTGTGTCAGATAAGCACTCTAACCACTGAGCTACATCTCCAAACATAAACAAACAAACAAAAATCTAGTCGCTGATGGTGTCTTTCCCTAGGTGATACTGTTCTTCACCCGGGTCCACCTGGTGACCGTGGTGTGCCAGGCGTTGTAGGACCTCCAGGAGAGCCAGGAGTCGATGGACCCAAAGGTCTGTTCAAACCCAGTGTTATTCTAGTGGAAAAGCCACACCGTCACCACTCACCATCACTGATTTTGTTTTTCTCCCCAAGAGAGTAGATGACTTCTTTTCCAAAGAAACTACCTGGACATATTCACTTATCTGTAAATTGGTACTCCATTTAGCATGCGATGAATTGCTAGCTAAACCTACAGTGAGAATCTATCCTACCTGCACCGGGAGAAGCTGACACAGTAGATGCTTTGTGTAGATTCTTGGACTTGCACTCTCAAAAAGTTATACCCCACAAGAGAGTATCATACATGAAATTGTAAATTAATATAAACAGTGATTGCTTGCGTAACATTAAGAAAAAGGATTAAATAAATGTTGGTGGGTGGGGAATACCTGTCCTTTCTGACCACTCTGTGTCACTGGCAAATAATGCATGCCCTGCCCCATTGCAGGAGAACCAGGCCTTCCATGCACACAGTGCCCTTGCATCCCAGGGCCCCCTGGTCTCCCAGGAATTCCAGGATTAGATGGTGCCAAAGGAATACCAGGTATGGACAATCTGCTTGGAAATTTGTAAGGACAGAAAAGTAAACACAGTGGGTTATTTTAAAGGGTGTTAAGTTGCCTGGATGTCATAGTAAACTTAAAGAAAGAATTCCGAAAGCACTATATTACCATAAAGTTAGCCAAAATCTCTTAAGCCTGGTATTTTTCCCTGTTCCATTTGGGCAGCTGAAATCTAGTGAGGTATCTTTCCACCTGGGAATTGTAGAGCCTTACAGGGGACCCACAGATAAAGCAAGTGTGCCAAACACACAGCCCTTCTCAGCCTGCTTTTGAGGAGGTGGAAGACAGATTTACTTTTCTCTTAAGGATGTGAATGCAATTAAAAATAAATTAGCAGCCAAGTCCACAGTACTGGAGTAAGAAAGACTGAATGCAGTCAGAAAGCCTGCAGGGCACATTACTTGCCAGTCACTCTGCCCCAGCCCATTGTACTCTTCAGCACTTAAGTCCTTTTTATGAGAAAGATTTTTATTTAAAATCCCAAGTTGCTTTATTTAATATTCAGCGCTAAATCAATTTTTTGAAGGGGAAAGACATCATCAGCTATGTTAGCTCTCCATTTCTGGGACAGATAAAAGAACTGCACGTTTGGAAAGCTAAATATCTGAAGCTACTTGCTTAGCATTGATGACAATGGCTAAAAGTTGAAAACACAACCAATATGTCTAAAAGTAGCAGATAGCTAAAAAAAAAAATTGGTAGCCTAGCCAGATAATATTCAAAGAAATTTTGAAGTGAATCTATATATCTACATACATTGACATGTATATTGTATGATTCTAAAGCAGTATGTACATGATTCTTATGCATTTATGGATGTAAAAATTTGCATCATATACTAAAATTTAGCAAGTATTATTGTTCTGATGGTAGATTTACAGTTTTTATTTTCTTTTGTTTATTTTTTCCAATGAGTATATATTATTTTTAACATAAGAAAAATAAATGCACATGTAAATAAACATATAATATAAAAATACAAAATAATTTTAAAATTGTGAGAAGTCTGGGAAGCATTCCAGTTGACAACTTCTGACTGCATGGATGTTTTAGTATGGAAAATGCCTTTCTGTCCTCACAAGGAAATGTACTTTCTCCGTACACTGCACCGCTCTGTTCAATAGCTTGTAATAAATTGCTTTCCAGGAGGACGAGGTGCACCTGGTATGAAAGGAAGCCCGGGGTCCCCAGGAAGTGCAGGTCTCCCAGGAGTTGCAGTAAGATTTCATGGCTATAAACTTTAGCTTCAGTTTGAAAACTGGGCCCTCTGGAACTATAACTGCATCACACATAGCTCAGCCATCTACGGCAAAGTGTAGATTTTGACTCAGAAAATAGAAGATGCTTCATAGGTACTTGTTGATTAAATGAGCCAAATAGGGAATTTATTTATCCATGTGTCAGTTTCAGTGGTAGCAGAGATAATAATTAGATCACTCCCTGAGGCTAAGTGTGAAACAGGGATTGAGGGAATGGGGCAGGTGCAATGAAGGTGTTTTAATGCTGATTATGGTTGATATAATTGTATTTTACTGAATATATATATATAATCAATTTTATGGCATGTAATTTAATTTACAGCTCAATAGAGCTGTTAAAATTACTGATCATTTATCATTATACTGTTATATATAATCCTATTTTAATTCTATTCATTACTGTAGTGAATCAGAAAGTTGTATTTAATAACTAAAGATGCATATTAGATGCAAATCAACACTCACGGTCTGAATGATGATGATATGGCATGTAGAATTTCTACTACTGCATCAGGAAGTAATTATTGCTTCTATTGTATTGACTTGTACTGTCCAGCTGTACAAGTTCTTTTTCAGTTTGGGAAGTTAAAAAACAAAACAAAATAAATAAAATGTTTGATGTATTTGTGGGACAAAAAAGTTCATGTTAACAGTTAATCTTGGTGGTTTACTGTAATCCTAACACTAGATACTGATACAGGATTACTGTGATTTCAATGTCAGCCTGGTCTAGAGTTTGAGACCCTGTCTTAGGGAGCACCCCACTCCACCAAAAGTAATGCATGCTAAAAGATATTCATGTTCTAGTATTTACCACTAGAGCAGAAGGCACAGGAGCAGTGTCTTTGGTATAGGCCATCTGCAGTCTACTTATCCAGAGAACAGCCTCATGGATCTTTGTGTTACAGTAACTAATCAATCTCTAACATAAATATTTAGTAATGTGTATATATTAGATATTTTTGTAAACATACAATTACATATGTCTATCAACATAAATATTAAGTGTGTTTTAGGGGGAAATCCGTGTTCATTAAAACTGAAAAGTTCTTATTGGTAATGTTTTAAGACTGACCAAGGACAGTTTTTACCAAAACAGAATGCCGACTAACATTTGTAACCCCATAGGGATTCCCAGGTGACCAAGGGCATCCAGGACTTAAAGGAAGCAAAGGTGAAACATCTCTACCCTGGGGGCAAGTGGGTGACACAGGTGATCCTGGGCTCAGAGGTCTGCCAGGGAGAAAGGGCTTCGATGGAATTCCTGGAAGTCCAGGGGCGAAAGGATCACCAGGACCCAGAGGTGAACCGGTTCGTATTTAGGAATTCTTTCACATTTCACATGCTGTAGTAAAATGCTGAGAAATTAGGAGATAGTGTGATTTAAAAAAAAAAATAGTTCTCCACTCTAGCCACAAAACAAGGCACCTTCAAAGTAGCAGTAATAACCCAAGCAAATATTCATAGTATTTTGATAAAATAAATAAACGTCTTTCAATATTTAGCAGAGTTAAAACTCTACACTGATAACTACTCTGGTTCATGCCTTATATCTCAATTCAGGGGATCAAGTTAATATGTAGAAAACCGAAAAATGGGAGTAGGGTATGGCTTAGCTGGCAGAGGACCATTTCTAGCACAGAGGAAGCCAAGGATTTGATCCTCTTTACCAAATAAACCAGGCAGGATTGTGCATGCCGTGATCCAAGCACAAAGGGAGTGGAAGGGATAGCAGAAGAAGATCAAGGTCATTCTTACTACATAGGAGGTTCTAGGCCAACACGGGCTAGATGAGAAATAAAACACGAACGAGAGGGGCTGGGCTGAAAAGGAGGAAGGGAAAAGGAAAAAAAGAGAAAATAAGTAGCAAGGGAAAATTTTAGCAGACATTTCTGGGGTCATTCCTATTCTTCTAAGTAGATGCTTAAAAGACAATATTTAGGAATATGGAAGTCAAATAAAGAGATAAAATGCTTAAAACATTTCAGTTTATGCATATATGAATCATGGGATAGAATTTCTCACCCATGCAGCTGAAAATGTCATACACTGACACACCAAGGGTCTTCCACGATGTACCTGTGAGTAATTTGCCCAAATTGATCTACAAAATGCCAGCTTTTCCACTTTTCCAAAGTGTTAATCAGATTTATCCAATAAAAAGGATCTCTCTATGTAAGATCTGTGTGTAAGTACACTTACACACACACACACACACACACACACACACACACACACACACACACACACACACACACACACACTCACGTGACTCTAAAAAGGCAAATGTGACTCCTCTGTACGTAGATATGGCAGACAGTTTTTCCTGGTGCATCTGCAGAACCAGGGACTCCCAGACAGCCTTGCTGGTCCCCATTTGGGTTAATATTAATCTATAGTAAGGAGGCCCTGGACTGAGGCACTACCAAACATGTTCCTGTTGTCACAGGCCCTGAGTGGAAGGAAAGGGGACCAGGGACCTCCAGGGGCTCCTGGACCCCCTGGACCCCCAGGACCTCCAGGACCAGCTGGACCACCGGGCTATGGACCCCAAGGAGAACTAGGTCCAAAGGGAACCCACGGAGTGCCTGGAGCCCTGGGACCACCTGGAGAAGCCGGTTGGTTAGTTTTTTTTTCCAGTTCTTGCCTTTCTTGCTTGTGAAGTGGGGGATGGTTCCCACAGCCAACAAACCTCTTTCGGAACTAATGGATATACATGTAAACTTATTTCTGGCAAATATGTTCTCCCTAGAGACTGGGAAAGGACAAGTAAAGATGTGATAGATAAAATCCATTTCCCCTGTCACAGCAGCTCATCTGAAACCTCCTGTAGTCATCGGTATCGATGCCTGGCATTAATACATGGAATGAATCCATCCCAGAGGTCTAATAGAGCCCAATTACAAGACACTTGAGGGAGGCGAAAACCACAACAAAAAGATAGGAAGAAATGTCTTGCCTTGGATATGTGACTCCAGTTTACAAACAAAACTTCAAAATATCTAAGCTATATTTAAAAGGCATTGATAATAGTTTCAAAGTCCATGTGACTTTGGAGACCTACAGGTACTGAAAATAATTCTCTGTCCAGGAGAAAACAGAATCCCCTTATTGTGGGGGATTTTCAACAAGTAATGCCTGTGTGATCACTTTTCACTTCTGAGATCATTTTAGATGGTAGTTTCCAGGAAACTCATGCCCTCCAAATCATCATAGCGTATTCTCTATCGATACCAAGATGTGAGTCCAACTCCACAGTATTCACATAAATGGTCAAGTGAATACACACTTTTATCCACGTGTATGTAAAGCTTATTTTATGACATTAGCTTATTTTATTTCCTCCCATACATTACTTTGGAGGCTGTTGTTGTTGTCTAATCTAGGAATGTAGCACACTGGATGGGAGTCCAAACCTAGCCACAATGGCTTTCATGCGGTCCAAAAGTTAAGAATGGTTCCTTCGTGTTTAAACAATTGAGGAGAAATTTTAACAACATTCTGTTGCACATTAAAATTTATGAAATCCAAATTACGATGTCCATATATGAGGTTATATAGTCACACTTCTGTGCTCTCTCTGACTACAACACAAAGACTGAGTTATGTAATTGTAGCAGATCTGAACTACAAATTCCAAACTATTTACTATCTGACCCTTTTATGTAGTCTATTGATTCCTGTTTAATCCTTCATCCAACCCTCTACTGTTCTTTCTAAATGTGAATCTAAGTGAAAGAGCTCATATTCATAAAATACACTATCAAATGTTCCCATCACATGCTGTGAATCACATACTTTTTTATAAATATATGACTATGGGAAGACTAAACACAAACATAGTTTAACATTGGCTATGTTCAGAACGCTACCTTGAATATTTATCTGCCAGGTAATCGTTATTTCAACAGTGACAGATAAAGGACTTCTCAAAGAGGTTAGGAAATGTGTCCGAGCTCACGGAGTTGCAAACTGTAGTGCCAAGCTTCAAACCCAGGTCCCGTATTCTGAGTCATACTTGCTGTTTTGTTCAGTGTACCACACTAGCTTTCCATGAACATCAGCCACCCAATTCCCTGGTACCCTACTGCTGTTGACCAGCTTCATTCCTAGTGTCTATTTCTGGGACAAGCTTTCATTTAATAGACCAGCCCACTGGGTTTTTAAATAGACACAGCTTATAAATATTTGCAGGTCAACTAGAAAAGTTTCTGTAGACTGGTTACCCCTAAATTGCTTTTGAAACCCACAAAAACAGGGGTTGGTTTTATTTTCCTTGGGATGTGTTTATGTAACTCCCTCATAATATTTCTCACTGTTGCAAAAACACATTTTCATATGCAACCGAATCTTACAATCACGTTTTTTTTTTTTCTTTCATTTAAGGTCTTAAAGGGGAACCTGGTATATCAACACCAGTTCCAGGTCCCCCAGGACCTCCAGGCCCCCAGGTCAGGCTGGCCATCGAGGTCTACCTGGTGAGTAGCCCTCTTGCCAAATATGTCCATGACATCTAAGAAAACACTACTCTCATTATAAGGAAAAAATAATGTTTGTTGGGTCTGAAAGAGAGCTCAAATGGGAACCGTTCTGAAAAACAAGCTCCTAGGAGACTTTCTGCTGTCCTTTGGTGTTACCACGGGCTCCACGTGTGCCTGATCTAACAGCTCAAAAGAGAAAGATACAATTACTTACTTATGGAGGTTATAGAGCAGATTGATCCCCATGGCTTCCAGTGGGCGAGCAAGCCATGTCTCCCCCATGAATCAGAAAGTTTGCCTCAGTAACTTCATTTGAAACTTGATGTCTTTGCTCAAGTGATTTAAAACTTAATTTTGCATTTACAGAGGAAGACATACAGTTCATATATCTAGGATATTTTTTAAAGAACAAAAATATATTTTAAAAATTCTCAGCAACTCCTAACCTCTAGTCCACTAGCTAGGAGTTGGGAGAAAGGCTGAGGCAATGTTAAAATAATTTCATAATTTTTAGAAAGTGCTAGGGGACACAGAGAACACAGATATTTCTTTTGAAAACAAATGAAGAAAAGTCACATGTGCACATGTACATGTTTTTAGGCTTGCCTGGACCTGTGGGAAAGTGTGATCCTGGTCTTCCCGGACCTGATGGTGAACCAGGAATTCCAGGAATTGGATTTCCTGGGCCTCCGGGACCTAAGGGTAAATTAAAAACTATAAAGTATGAGTCTCACTGTGGATATTTCTAAGCTATAACTATGAATAGTGAATAAAATATGAAACACCTATAACATGCTGCCAAAATGATGCTTTCCAAGAATTTTTAAAAGTTTTAGAACAATAGTAGTTGAAAAGACAGAATTCACATTGATTCATGCAAAACCATCCCAATCACACCTTTCCTTTTTGCACGTTAACTTATTTACTTTGTGTATCACTGGGGCTGGGGAGCACACGTGGAAGTCAGAGGACAATTGCAGGAGTCCATAGCCTTTCAACTATGTGGATCCAGGGGTCAAACTCTGGTCATCAGTCTTGGCAGCAGGAAACTTTATATGCTGAGCTATCTCACAGGCCCATCAATCATACTTTTTATATAGCACAGAAAAAAAAAAATCTGGGAGGTAATTCACTAAAATGGTAATACCAGTTCTTTCTGATGATAAGAATTTTTCTTGATTCTGAACTTTAGACTTATATATTTCTTGACTTCACACATTTTTAATTAAGAAATTACCTATTAAATTACAAATAGGAGGCCAGAAAGATGGCTCAGCAGTTAAGAGCCCTGGCTGATCTTCCGGAGGACCCGGGATCAATTCCCAGCACTCACATGGCAGTTCACATGTCTCTAACTCTCTTACACTACTGACAATCACACACAGACATATATGCAAGCAAAACACCAATGTACATAAAATAAAAATAAATAAAATATTTTTTAAAAATTACAAATAGGGCAACTATAGCAGTAAAATGTGTGTTTAGCATGGATGAGGACCTGGACTCATTCCATAGTAAAAACAAGCAAACAAATCTAGACTTCCTGTGAGCTTTCCCTCTAATAAAGTAGAGAAGTTATTTTCCTTTAAGAAGAGGTGCCAGGAGCTGGAGTGAGATGACTGAGCACTGCGAGCATGTATGGCTCTTCCAAGGGCTGGAGTTTGATTCCCAGAAGCTGTGTCAGGCACCTCGCACATGCCTGTAACTCCAGCTCCAAGGGGGATCTGGTGCCTCTAGTCTTGTGGGCACTGGCACTCAGATGCACTTACCCACATGCAAAGACATAATTTTAAAAATAATAAAATAGATCTTTCTGAATGAAAAAGAAAGATGCTGTTTTCATCAAAATGGAAATACTGCAAAAATTCCATATGCTGATATTTAATAATGGCTTGAGCCTCTAAAAATAATAACTTGACCCTGTAAAAAGCATCTCAAACACAATCCTGCCCAGGATCTATTTATAAAATACTCAGGCTATTGACTATTACAATTAC